>NW_019291434.1:54966-81593 GCF_000500325.1 Leptinotarsa decemlineata | reverse complement strand
GTGCTTCAATCATGTAGTCCGGTCAATTTAGACATTCGAAGCTACCTAAATTCCCACCAAGCTGAAAATCAGTAAAATTGTTTAAAATATGATTAAAAATAAAATTTGAAAGTTCCCCATTTTTCCCCTGATCAGAAAAATTTGTATTCAAGGTCAAAGGTCAAAAAAATGAGTTCTTCGCGATTTTCAGCAAAACGGTACGTTTTATCATAATAATACTTCAGACAAAAATTGTAGATCACCGGTAAAAAATTTCGCTTGAATAAAGAGGTTATTGCTGGAACTGATGACTATTTTGAGGCAAAAGATAAGTCTTTTTACAAGAAAGGTATGAAAAAGTAAGATCGGCGCTGAAATGATTTTGTGGCTCCTTATGGAGATCACGTTGCTGAATGATACCAATTCAGAACAAAAAACGCGTTTTCTTTCTTAGGCCCGGGACTTTCTAGCCCATGTAACAGCAGTCTTCTTGTTATCATATTATTCAAATATTACTCCTACTTATTCACCAAACTCCAACACCTGTTCATGCAGTTGCAGTTCAGTAAGATTGTATTATCTTTCACACCAACCGATTTCCTGAAGTCTTTAAAGTCCACTAGATACTCGTTAGGACTACAAGAGGATTGTTTCGAACTCTTGGTGTTCTTGTTGAATACTCTTCGTTAAAAAAAAATAGCAGAATCAATAGTCCTGACCGCTCTGGATTGAATAATTCCGTACAGTCTATCTCGTCTGGTGTTTGTAGATTTTCTGCTGGAAAAATCCTCACTTGTTCACTTTGTAGTAAATGTTCAAGATGTAGCATAAACGTATGTGATTTTCTAGAACTTCAACTAGCCTTTCCTAATATGACTGATAACCAGTCCGTGCAAAGCTTATTGTTAAATCATCTGAAAATGGTCGCTCCATCCGGTATTTCTCAATAGGAAACTATTGGAATCATAGGCTTTTCATGTGCAATGCATGTATTCGAACTGATAATTTTCGAATGAAGAATAAATAAACTCATCAGAAGCAAACCATCAATTTCTTTCAGGAGAAACGTAAACATATTCGCTCAACCGTAAAGAGATTTTATTGCTCGTTTTATGACTTCTAAGAATAAGTTTCGTTTCACGATATGTTTGTTGCTTCAATTCTGATGAGATCAATGGAAAACTATCGAATGTCTATTTCCCTAAGATTGGACGAATTCACCTACATTCTAGTGCTTTTAACTGTTTCAACACACACTTTTTATTTCTAGTATTAGTTCAATATACTATACTTATTTATGTATAGTCCGGTCAAATTAGACCAAAAAATAAGAGTAAAGCTAACTAAATTCCCATCAAGCTGAAAATCAGTAAGATTGTTTGAAATATGATTAAAAATAAAATTTGAAAGTTCCCCATTTTTCCCCTGTTTGGAAAAAAATTTATTCAAGGTCAAAGGTCAAAAAAATGAGTTCTTCGCGATTTTCAGCAAAACGGTACGTTTTATCATAAAAATACTTCAGACTATTTTGAGGCAAAAGATAAGTCTTTCTACAAAAGTGGTATGAAAAAGTAAGAGCGGCGCTGAAATGATTGTGTGGCTTCAGATGGAGATCACGTTGCTGAATGAAGCTAATTCTGAACAAAAAAACGCGTTTTTTTTCTTAGGCCCGGGACTTTCTAGCCCATGTAACAGCAGTCTTCTTATTATCATATTATTCAAATATTACTCCTACTTATTCACCAAACTCAAACACCTGTTCATGCAGTTGCAGTTTAGTAAGATTGTATCATCTTTCACACCAACCGATTTCCTGAAGTCTTTAAAGTCCACTAGATACTCGTTAGGACTACAAGAGGATTGTTTCGAATTCTTGGTGTTCTTGTTGAATACTCTTCGTTAGCAAAAAAATAGCAGAATCAATACTCCTGACCGCTCTGGATTGAATAATTCCGTACAGTCTATCTCGTCTTGTGTTTGTAGATTTTCTGCTGGAAAAATCCTCACTTGTTTACTTTGTAGTAAATGTTCAAGAGGTAGCAAAAACGTATGTGATTTTCTAGAACTTCAACTAGCCTTTCCTAATATGACTGATAACCAGTCCGTGCAAAGCTTATTGTTAAATCATCTGAAAATGGAAATTTTAATAGGTGATGATGGACTGTATTGCCAAGGGTGTCGGCAGCTTATGACTAAGGGGGAAGGCAATGGGACAATATTATGAAGCATACAAAATATGAACGCCGGGTACAGTCGAAAGCATGAAGCGTTACATTTTGGAAGTCTTTGCCTCGATGACGATTGTGATAAGAACGGTTCTGATATCAATGTATAAAACTTCACAAGACCTCGACAACACAATAACTAAATCAAAGTTTCAAACACAGTAATAATTATTTATTTTAACAAAAATAATATTTAATTAAAACATAACCTGCGGGGATTTTTTGCAAAACTTTCAACCACTTTATCATTAAAATTATTTAGGTTTTTATTTATTATAGCTCTGTGTACACTCATCATGGCCAGACCATTAAGGCAATTTTCTGCCATGGTGCCATATTTTCAGTTTTCTGAGGCTGCTAAAGGATCGTTCTACTGTACAGGTCGGGCATGGGGAAGCGATCAAAATTTTCAATGCTTTTTCCGTTTCGGGACATCAACAACTGTAAGATTTGTTAGATTAAGCCCATCGTGCCACAATTGCTGCCAAACTTCTATTTGATTCTTTATGTTCGGTATATCATAAAACTGGGCAACAGATTCACAAGTTTGTTTCAGATTTTCAGTTGTCATCTTTTGCATTTGCGTGTAACTTAGATAATGCGAATGATGGTGTGTTTCCTTCATCAAAGCATACTTCAAGGGAGGTGTTGATTGAAACCAAGTATGGTATTACTAAAGACCTCTTCCAGTATTCTGAAGGACTTTCTGCTGGATGATTTCTTCTATGACGTTGTTTCCCCGTAATATGCAGCATTGATGTAATGTCCTCCAGTCCGACTTTCTCCGCAACAGCAGTAGCTTCCTTTATAATTTCATCTGTCACTTTTTCCGGATTTTCACTCTGGTTTTTAATTAAAAGTAATATCCTTTTAACGTGTTCCGAGGCTTTGACCACGTCCAAAGCTACAGATTGGAGTACGTTGACAACGGGTTCCATCAAAGCCGAGTATTTGGCTACCAACATAATCCCGAAATGAAAAAAATTCTGGAAATAGCCGCATGCAGTTGGAAGGCACTTTTCCGAGTTTCACTATTTCCTTTCTGAGATAATGTTTGTAAGGCTTCCGGAATGATTGGAAGATTTTCTTTAAAAACTCTGATAGTTTCGTGTTTATCACTCCATCTTGTCTCGCAAAGTCTAGAAATATTAGGTATCAACTTTCTCCTCAAAACTGATTCCCGAAAAAAGTTTATAATATCTTTGGTGGTTCCATGGCATTTCTAATTTCAGGAAGTGAATTTAGATCATTGTTCGTAACAGTAACTTCTACTATAGATATGCCGCATACAAATCATACAAAACTAACTTGTATGCTGGTGAACGACTGTCGTAGAAAGAAATGGAATGCACACAACAGACACATCATACCTACCTCCTACCTACATATTTTCACATTGTTTAATGGCAAATCTGATATAGTCGTGATGATAATGGCGGCAATTTTAAAAACGGATGTCAAAAATCTTAATGTTATTCTGAATATTTCAATACTTTCTACAATATACATCAAACCTTGTGAATTTATTTACGTTTTGTCATACGATGCGGAATTTATTAATAGGTAAGGAAGTCAATTGCTCGCACTTTGGTCGCTTTGCGGCTAGCTACATTTGATCTCTAGGGGGGGAAACTGCCCCCTTGCCCTTGGGTGAAACCTCATTGTAATCAGCCTACCTCTGGTAATGTGAGGCTCTGCCAGACGTAACCAACTCTTCCCTTGCTACTCGTGGGAATACACATGAATGAAACAAACAAAACAGAAACAACAAAAACAAAAACCAATCCCGAGGCTGGACAGAAACCTCGGGATCTAAGGCGGTTGCTGGGGGTGAACAGAAATGTCCACCCCAATCTACCGCTTGGAATGAGGCTGGACATAGCAGATCACCTCGTGATGTAATACATAGGCCAAGGCGTGAGCGCATTTGCGGCGCCGAGGCCAAAAGGAGAAAGAGACCGAAAGAGGCGGGAGTGGCAGCAACTATAACTACACCCTCCTCCTCTCTCACTCCACCTCCAACAGCAAGGGCACTTCCTGCGGCGGGCGCCAAGAGCTTCGCCTTGAATAAAGACGAGGAACCGGCTGCCCCTGCAGGAAAGCTTTCTCACTTGTGCACCTCCACGGAGGGAATCCCAAGAAGGTTGAAGAAACCGCGCAACGACAGTAATGTCGCTGCACTTTCTAAAACCTTAGCTTTATTTTGAAGGTCAAACTGTATAGCAGCAACAACAAATACCGCACGCCGCTGTTTAAACTGCTACTAGCCTCCATTTGCTGTATTTGACAAATACCTAGAATGAATATCCGAGAGATTATGCAGACGCGGAAAGGCGAAGAATGCAAAAAATCTAAGTCCCGATATAATGTATACAATTCCTGATAACACGTTATTGCGTGATGAACAAAAACGAGGCAATTAATAGGCAATAACAATGGTCAATGTGAGTCAATCTCTTATCTTAGAAGTTGCAAAACAACCATCTGCATGATTCGAAGAGATAATCCGAAATGTTGATGAAACAGTTACCGAAGAATGTATTTGCGATATTGCCCACGTAAATGTGTACATATTTCACAATGAACTTGTCAGCACGACTGGTCATCATAAGTATCCAGTACTTTGTTTGTTTGAAGGTAGTTGATAATGATTCATGGTGAATTTCATTAGTTCGGACTTTCATGGTCTAATATGATATAACATTATTCGAAGTCCCTAAAAAACCAATACAATTGAAAATCAAAATGAATAACTGAAAATAACAATTATGTGAAGGAAAACACCCTGAAATGAGATCACAATGATATAAGATACCAGCAAGCAGTCATCACCTGAAGACGATGATTGTGGATACTAACAATCGAAACGTCGTGAAGTACCTTAGGTCGAAAAATTTCAATTTTGAAGCTCCTGACGAATATGAAGTCAATATATTCACATACTATAAAATGACGGAACATTTAATAATTTTCTGAAGACAAACACATTAATATCGATATTACTAGAAATATTCCATTTTCATCTACCATATGGCAATTCCAACAACTCGATAAGGTTTGTTAAGTTATTTTTTGTTTATAAAAACGACAAAATATGTCAGTACGACAATGAACATCATTGTTCAGTAAGAATATTCTCATTTAGTTTTCGGTTTTCCCAATATTCAGAAAAAATTAACGTTTGGGCCGGAGTATTGAGAAACCATATTGTAGGACCTCTATTTATTGATCAAAATTTAACAGGGGAACTGTATTTGCATAAGTTGGAAACTTCTGTTGACCCTCTCATCACTGAAATCGTCGAAGAGAATCCTAATGAATTCGATATGGATATTGTATTCCAACAAGATGGAGCGCCACCACATTATAAGAAACCGTTTGAATACTACTTTTCCCGGTCGTTGGATTGGCCGTTGAGGTCCTACAGAATGGCCAGCTCGCTCACCAGATTTGACACCTTTGGACTTTTTATATGAAGCTATTCGAAGCAAAAGGTGTACGAAACTCAACCTGTTTCAATATTGGATATACGGCAGATAATAATAAATATTTGTAGAGATAATGACGTTACTGTGTTCGAAAATGTTCGGTGTGAAATATTGGATAGTCTGTTCATATATCAAAAAGTTCAAGGCAACCATTTCGAGCATCTTCTGAACTGACCTCAAGCTTATTACCTCATATTATGTAGTTAAATGTCAATGTATTCAGGCAATTATTAAATTTTCCGCCATTTTGAAGTAGGTGAAGGCATTGACTTCATATTTTAGGGTTGTGAAGTATTCGTCAGGAGCTTCAAAATGATGCGTCACAAGATCCTCCCCCTTTCCATTTAATTTTTGTGCTTTGTTCACTCACTCGAATTGACTGCCGTGTTGGTCGGTGGTTCAAGCCTTAGTCTGAACGATCGATCTTCAATTGCCATCGTCCATCCTAAGACCTCGTTAATCCTTAGCTCGCACAAGTTTCGACTTCTGCGGGTTGTCGTTCGTAGGGGTGCGACAGCTGGTTAACGGAAAAACAGACAGACAGACAGACAGATTCCAGAAAATTTCGCATTAGATGATGAACAACTATTTCCTATGAAATGAAAAAATGTTTATCAAAAAATAATTCCTTTTCCATATGAAAATTAATACGAAATCATCATTTCCCACATCAAAAAAACTCGGGTACCAAATTTCGGGCAAAGAACTTATTTTTTGCATAAGTTATTTTCAAAATAAGAACAAAACAATTCAATTTCAACACCTTGTATCTCTGAAACGAAGGATTTCCGGACACAAGTTTATACAGCTTTTTTTTTCAATTGTTTCGGGAATACATCACTTGAATACTTCAACTTATTTTTGTTACACCCAGTACATATGTAAGAAATGAACAAGAATTGTCTAACTGTGAAAGTAGCATGCTCATCTAGAATAATTTGTTCAATAAATGCCGATAATACATGCTTTGCGAGCAGGCATATCATCAACCACAATGCATAAGGAGTCTCTACTTTCTCCTCTATAATTTGTTGTTTCGTTTCTAATTGCAATGGAGGTAAATCGAGCGCCAGTACCTACACGATTTGTTTTTTTTTCTCACGGCCGTGGTAGATATGAAGATGGCAAAACGATTAAATAGTTAGTAGTAACAGAAAACAGGACGCACGATATTCGAATGCATTTTTCAAATCATGGACTTGATAGTTTACTTTAGACATCTAACAATATTTTACTGAAGCACTGAAGCAAAAAATAATATTTCCAGAGGAAGAAGTTTTTCTGCTTCTACTCGGTTTTGTTGAACAAATTTGAGAATAATACGAGGTCTGTTCAAAAAATGAGGTGAACTTTAATTTTTCTCCAAAAATATTCATTTATTCCTCAATTTATATTTTGCCCCTTTCAAAGAAGTCACTCACAATCCTCAAAGCAGTTCTGATATTCACTTTCTGGTATGTCCTTGGATTTGTTCAATATTGGGAACAGGAAAAAGTCGTAGGGGACAAATCTGGTGAATAAGGTGGCTGAGGCATGATTACGGCATTGTCTTTGGCTAAAAAATTAAGCCATGAATTGCTTTTCCACAATACCGGACGTTTCCTTTGAATTGCTTCTCGTAAGCGGCGCATAACTTCAAGATAATACTCCTTATCCATCTTACGACCATGTGACAATAATTCCTAATGCAATACGCTATGGTAATCGGAAAAAACTTCTCTGCCACACGCTTCATACCCAAAATGTGTCTACCGATATCCCGACATCCTCAGCAATTTCTCTAACGATTCTCCATAACAATTTTCTTCACTTCACAACATTTTCATCGATTGTTGATGTGCTGGGACGTCCAGGGTGAGCATTTTCATTTACATCTTCTCTACATTCCGTGAAAAGTTTGTACCACTTGTGAACATTTTTCTGACTCGAAGTACAATCACCGTATGCCATTGTCAATATTTCAAGTGTTTCTGAACACTTGACTCCATTTTTTACACAAAAATCGTTCCTCTGAAGACATCTGTGAAAGGAGATTTGCATACTGGCACTCCCCTGAGATGAAGAAACTACTTTATGAGAAGAAATCAGCTCACAAGATCTACAAGAGCGCAAGATGTCCAGAAAGCTACGCAGCATTTAGCAATTTAAGATCTAGATGTAAGTCCTCATCTAGACAATGTTATACAGATTACATTCAACGCACTGAAGATAGAAAAAAATAATAGTAAAAAAATTAATGAAAATTAAAAATGAGAGAAAAGAAAGGGAGATCCCATACTTTGAAATTCTGAGTTGTTTGAAAACTTCAAAAAAGTTTAATTTCTCCCAAGTAAGGGAACAGTCCTGAACAGTCCACAAATTTTGAAGTGACAATTTTACAAAATTCCCAACTTGTCGCTGTTTTTTCGATTTGGAAAAGTTGGGAAATTTTGGGCCATGAAGATAGAAAAAATAATAGTAGAAAACAATAAGCACAATATTATTTAAGTGTTGTTTCCTTTCATTTGTATTGAATATTCCTATACATGGTGGATATGCTGGAAGACCAAGGACCTTGGTCCAAAGTATAATAATTCCCATTATGATTTTTATAATTACCAAAATTTATTTTTGTTTGTGCATACCCTAACAGGCATCAGCATTCAGGCAATCTTTGGATTGCTAAGTAAGAAAATTAATATATTATAGTAGTAACTAATCCCTCGGCTTTCATTTCTTCGAAAGTTGGGAAATTTTGCTGGTGAGGTTGGGAAAATTTGGATTCCTTCCCCTCCCTGATTCTTTTTCGCTACGGCCCTGGCGACTTCTAAATTCATAGGAGTGACTGTGACAATTATTATTGCAAAATGATTTGAATATCATAACGATGACGATGAGATAGTAAACAATTTATACACACGTAAATAACCTCTACTCTTTCAACTTCTGAACGGGGCAAGATATCAAAGTCGGATAAAATCTTTATAAAAAAGGATAATTTTTAGTACTTTCTGATAAAAAAGCTAGTAGTTTGAAAAAATCTGTTCAAAATCTGTTTTTCCGTTAATCAGCTGTCGTATCCCTACAAACGACAACCCTCAGAAGTCGAAACTTGTGCGAGCTAAGGATTAACAAGTTCTTACCTTTTAACGTGTGATTCCTAACACGGGTAGTGTGGCATCACTTGCCACCGAGAGTTATCAACTTTTTCTCAACGGAAAGGGAGGTCTTGTGACATTTTGTATGATATTTCATTTCACTATCCAATGACCTTCACTTTTTTGAATGTTGAAAACCGGCTACGTCCGCATTGTTTGGAAGAATTTTTAAAAGCGGTCAAGTGGTTTTTTAAGTTCATCAATAAACATAACAAATCTTTTCCATTCGTTTGCTCAATTAATTGTTCATTGGCGAATTCTTACTAGTAAAACTCACCTTCAAGGCCACTTCTAGTTCTTCCTCCCTCATTGTGTTAGGCACGTGGCCCGTAGCCCCTCAAAAGGGGTCCCGAGCTCATTCTTCTGCTATTATCGGAACCCTGGAAAAAGAATAGAAAATATGTTTTTATTCCTTTCATTCGGGAATATATTGGATTTCTGTTTTTTTAAACTGTTGATCTCAAATTTGAATTTGCAATGGCCAATCTGATGAAACGCAAAAGTCCCTTACTGAGAAAATATAGCTCCAAGAAAATTAATTTTTGGGCAAAGCATGCAATGCAAATGTTCAATTACTAACTTTTTATTCACAGTATAGTGCTGCAGAGAATCTTCAATGTCTCCGAATTTCTAAATTTGACGAAAAATGTATATGACTTACTATTGTATTTTTTTCTATGACGAATCAATTGAGACACAAAATCAAATTCCTTCGCTTACTTTTCAACAAATTTTCAAATGAATATGACGATATATTTCATTAAATGTAAAGATTTTCGTTTTGGAAACAAATTATCAGAAGGTACGTTTCGTTCAGGCCAGTTTTCCCTCACCTTCACCGTAGGTTTATGGACTGACACCTGTCAGAAAACAACTACTCCCCTGGTTAATACCACGAGGGGCGTTGAATTATATACGACAGCCGTGAGTGCAGGATTATCCACAGAAACAATTTCTGCATATGCTTTTGGAGGTACCTACAACTACCAGAATCGGTTTCCAATTATTGGAACAGGTACACTTGCAGACAGGTTTCGGGCTATTTGGCCTTTTGTCCGTTCAAGGTAGTGTCCTACATCAACACAAAGTTGACGATTTCCTATAATTGAAAATCAAATCATTTCAGAGTATCATACCTCGAACAAAGCTCAAGCGAACGATAATCAACATATCTGCCATCGCCCCCTCTGCCTGTAGACGAGGTGCTAACCAACCGCATATCCAAATGGTCCAAATCCTCATATAAGCAAATAAATTTCACCTATAGTAGGTGGGCATATTTGAAGACTGGTTTTGAATCAAATTATCTGAAGAACAATTCGTTCAGGTCAAATTTTTTGTCCTGGTGAAGGCATGGAAAACAATAAATTTGGAATACATGTTGGAAATTCATTTAGTTTGAAAACTTGTTTTAATGATAACATTGTCCCAATTGTCAAAACATGTTCATGATCTGTTTTTATGCACAAGAACGGCAGAAACATCCCTCTGCATATATCCAATTGCACGAAACATGTCCTTGTAGAGCGTAGCGTTAACTACAGGTTGACACTGAAAGTCATAACATTCTGGGGTGAATAAGGCCTCCTGACCTATATTACACAGTACTATCTGTATCTGTAGAGTAGGGAGGGTGAGTGTAGGCTCACAGCACTTAGGCCACATGTGACCCATTGTACATCACTGGTTGCCTGCAGATGATGTTGCGCAGTAAGCGCTTCTTGTCATAGGCTCAGCCTCAATTGACCCATTCCTACTTCGAGGTTCACACCAGCGGTGTGCAATCGTAACATCCAAATGGATTTGATACTCCGGAAAAGAAATTACTGAAAGCAGGTAGCTATTGGTTCAAATATAGATCAGTAACACCTTCCTTTGGAAGCACCTTTGGCTTTCACTGAGTAACGTCTAAGTTGGTAGTAAACTGCCAAGAAAGACTTCACTTAATAGGAAGACTCAACAAATGGTGTCTGCTGTAGATTCCTTCTAAACTGTTGACTATAATGCACCGAAGGGCACTGCAAGCGAAGCGCCCAAGGTTTTGCCAAACAAACACAAAAAACCTGGATAACAAGAACAGTTTCAGTCCGTTTCAATATCAGTCCAACAAATTAACCAGGCATTTGGCAATTATAATATTGATGAACGCACTGTTCGACGGTGGTTTGCGAAATTTCGTAGCCTCAGAGATGATCTCCGAAGTGGTCGACCTACAGTGAATCATGACGAAGATTTGAGGACCCTGGTGGAGTCTGACCCATCACAAACATTGCGTGGGTAGAACTGAGCGTCAGCTGCCATGTGGTTTCTGATGGTTAAAAACGTGTTGGAAAGGTTAAAACCCTCGAAAAGTGGGTGCACCACGATTTGAACGAACAATGATCACGTATCGAGGTATGTTCTTCTTTGCTTTACTAATCGGCCAAAACGATCTTTTTTTGGATCGTTTTGGCACTTCTCAAAGGCGAAAACCCACCAAAAAAGACCATGGTTGCGGTATGGTGGTCAGCGGTGGTGTGATTCTTTCTGCAAACGGGCCAAATTTCACAGCAGAGTCATATTCTGAGAAAATCGATGAAATGTACCAAAAATTGCATCAGCAGTAGTCAACAAAAGAGCTACAGTCCTGCTCCACGAAAACGTCCGTACGCACGTTTCATAAATCACTATCCGAAAATTAAACGAATTGAACGTCGAAGTTCTGCCTCACCCACCATACTTCCCAGATCTCTCGCCAATCGGCTACCATCCTTCTCACTGATAGAACATTTGCCAATCAGGATCAGGATAAACCGGCCTTCGTCAATTTCATCGTTTCCCGAACACTCAATTTTTCGACTGGTGTTACGTTGGCAAAACTGCACTCTTTCAAATGACTCATAAAAAGTGACAAAACATTTGAAACAACCCAACAACCTAATATCAAGATTGATTCCAATCCAATTCTCATGCATTTATGTCACGAAACAACACTTAGACAACAGACCTACTTACAGGTCAATGTCATCTGAATCATTATGATGCAGAAACTTTGGAAGATCACTCATCCTCAGTCATCAAGTTAGTTGATCGGCTTCTTTGAAGAGCTAGATTTATTAGGTGTGAGCTATAATACTAATGCAAGTTTAATAGCGTAGATTTTATGGAACATGACAAGAACTTCAACAGGACCAGAAGATTTCTTGATGTTGAGCCTATTCAGATATGTATGAACTGTACAGTGAGAAAAAAAACTTGCAGTGGAAGGGGTTTTCCCTAAAAATCTACCATGGAATGGAAATTATTCAGCAACTAAGTTTGCTTGTTGTCTTATTGTTGTGGCTATTGCCACATTCATTGATGTTTTTAGTGGACTTTCGACCAACAGCTTTAGCCACTAACCATAACGATCTAGAACCATTGGTCTAGCAAGCAACGCTGTTGTGGTGAATGTTTGTCAGCCAAATTTGTTTTACTATCGATGTTGTTGCTATCATTGTATTAGGGTAGAGTTGGTGAAATTTTGGCATTTGCAGTTGACCAGAGACAGCAGTAACTTGCAATCAGTTTATTCCTAATTTTTTATTTGTACAGTTCTTTCCTCCATCTATTTTTCACGTGAAGTGTTCAAGTGACTTGGCACATTTGATTCCACCAAGAGCGGTACATATCAGAAATACGCGATGACCTGTGTCTGCTCATAGTTTTGAGATTCAACTCAGTACACCTCGAACTTCACTATTTAAGAACTCTTTCATCTGGAGAACTGCGTTTATGTGGGATAATAAACTTCCTCAGAACGTTTTTTCAAATGGATTTAATCTCCAGCGATTCAAATCCAATGTGGATGGCTTTTTTCGCACAGGCACCGCTCTTAGAGCCCCCTAAGGATTTTCCTGTAGTGCTTGCGTTTTAGAGTACACTTTTTTAATGAACGAATAATGAGTGTTCCATTCGACCTCATTCTCGTGTTCAAAATTCTATAAATCCATAAGACTAACTTTGTCACAAAAACTGGAAGCCGTTCCTCATTCAGATATTAATTAAGAAAGCCCGTTACGGGTGTCATTAAAACCTGAATTATTGACAAAATTAAATACGACAAGTTACATATATTACATNATTGACACCAGAGGCCTTTAGCAGGGGCCTGTTTCATAAAGATAGAAGTACAACTTTACAGCTACAATTCCAAAAAACCTTGACATTTGTGCTCCCATTCGTCGGTTTCGAGGTTTTTTCTTAATTGTAGCTGTGGAGTTGAACTTGTAGCTTTATGAAATATGCCCATGTAAGCTGGAGCTACTTGTTTTACATTTTAGTTTAGGCCAGGTCATATTATAATTTACATTTGGATAGATGGTAAATTATTGAATTGTTAGAAAACGTAAGCTATTTTATTGAAAGAAACAAACGCCATCTGCTTGGTTGTATAATTGCACAATAAATAATATCCTCATTTTCTTAAAAAATAACTGTGGTGACATGAAAATCAGCGCTGCCAAACAAATACTGAACAACGCAGTGTCATAAACTTATGTTTATGCTTTGTAGATTGTGTACTTTCTAATACAGCGATATTTTCCAAACAACTACCGCCATCTCTTGGTCAGGCCGGGAACCCTGGAACCACCATAGTAAAATCAACAACTAAAAGCTGCATGGGGTATAGACAGTTTGCTTGGAGGAAGATCGATATACAAGACTCAGATATCCTAGTGAAGATATGCATGCAGGCCCTGACTGAACAGATAAAGAAGAACTGAACATAAGCCCATATCATAGTAGCATTCACCAAAAGCTCCAAGATAGAGGGCTTAGGACTTCTGAAACTTCGCAGTGAAGAAAGTGAGGAAGGCCAAACTCATGAAGACCCGAAATGATGCTTTAGTTGTACACTATGGTGGTTAAGCCCACATGTACTTTTGGCCTGGTGGTCAGAGATGAATCAACGACTGCTATGAACAGATTAAGCAGGGTTCAAAAACTTGCTCGTTTGGGAATACTTGAAGTAAAAAATACTACTGCAAGGGATCGGCAAAGCAGAAATCTTTCAGTGTTCAAGAAACATCAGGACTTAACGAAATGAGCGGATTTACACTTGAACTGATGAAACCAAAAGTAACATAAAGACTGGTTTGGGAATGGGATAAAAAACGCAATAATCTCATGAAGCTGAAATATTTCTCGGAGACTGTTTTTGCCTCAGGCTCTTGTATAGGGCCTTCTAAACTTTGACAATTGATAACGGCCATGTTGTTGAAGCTACATCTGTCAAATTAGTGGTCATTAGTTGTCATAATCTTCCTACCGAGAGGTTTACTCGCAATGTGGTGGATAAATTTGTGTCCACTGGTTAAGTAAATAATCGACTAACTACCATGCGTTAACGATAGGCGGAATTTGCCGAAAACATAGCCGCTGTTTGTGAGAGTGTGCAGGAGAATCCTAAGCAGTCGATTTCTCGTAGCTCACAAGAACTTGGCCTTTCGCAGACCACAATCCACATGCGATCCAAAACCGTCCAATGTATCCCGAAAAAGTCACTGTTTGGTGAGGATTTGATTGAGAACGACGTTGGCCCGGCCATTCCACTATTTTGTTCGTGTTTTTGCAAACACATTGTTTTGTATAATGACTTTTGTTTTACTATTTATTAGGTATGACCTTCTCCGTACATACATATATAGGTGAACCCTTATAGGTCCCTGGGTATTTTATAATGGACACGGTATGGTATTTTGGAAAATCAGTTTTGGGGCTTATTGAACTCTCCAATTGATGATTTACTATGCGTTAACGATAGGCGGAATTTGCCGAAAACATAGCCGCTGTTTGTGAGAGTGTGCAGGAGAATCCTAAGCAGTCGATTTCTCGTAGCTCACACGAACTTGGCCTTTCGCAGACCACAATCCACATGCGATCCAAAAGCGTCCAATGTATCCCGAAAAAGTCACTGTTTGGTGAGGATTTGATTGAGAACGACGTTGGCCCGGCCATTCTACTATGTTGTTCTTTGTAAACACATTGTTTTGTATAATGACGTTGTTTTACTACTTATTAGGTATGACCTTCTTCGTACATACATATACAGGTGAACCCTTATAGGTCCCTGGGTATTTTATAATGGACACGGTATGGTATTAGAGGCGATTATGGGTTGAAGAGATCAGTAAGCCCTAGGAAAGAGCATAGAACCGTTTTCGAGGAACACTTATTTTGGAAAATCAGTTTTGGGGCTTATTGAACTCTCCAATTGATGATTTACCATTTTCAGGGAGAAAGTAGGCGATTGGAATTGATGGTGTAGGGCTACGGCACTTTGAAAATGGGTCATTTTTTTTATCAACGGGGAATTTTGTTTTCTTCAATTCAATTTTGAATGACTTTTCACTTAAGATTGACCGTATTTGAGTTATAGGAAAAACTAAAACAAGTCCAAACATTTCGCGGTTTTTCGTCCACCAAAATTTTTCCACAACCTCCTCGATGTCGAAAAACTTGGGAATTTTTCGTCGTGACACTCCTTTTCCACGACCTGCCGACTTGATTATAAACGGCGTTTCGAGAAGTGTGCCACGAGAAAAAAGTGTGAAAAATCGATTCACTTAAAATGTTATATGATCAACAACGTCACACTCAATCAGTACATGAATGTTTTCATGACTCGTCGAAAATTGAATGAGAATTCTAGGTGCAGTCATCATGTTCAAATCGATTTCCATCTATTGTGTCTACGGTCAACCTAGAACGAGTTCTGTCTCACATAAATCTGCAGCGGATCACGATTCTTGCAATCAATTCTTACCGAGGAATTAAAAGAAATAATGTAGGTTAGTTTGTCTCACAATGTAAATTCAATAATAATAAATCACACAACAGCGCGGTTCTACGATAAAATATTATTCTTGGAGATTGTTGACTTGAGATATCACTTCGAAAACAAGATAACCCATCTTTTTAATAAATTATGTGATTTTGTATGTGAAATTATAACACATTTTTTCGATCGTTAATCATAATTAGGTTGTTTTCTTTTTGAATCAAATACGTTTTTCTTTTATTCTCCAGATATTCAGATACGGTGTCTGCTATACCGAATAACTTAGGGTTTGGAGGAAAAATTATAACCAAACCTCGTCAGTCATTCAAAAACATATGGAATAAAAATAATGACCATACAATGTCGAAACACACTTGACAATGCGTAAATAAGTCCCAGATGAATAATTAAAGATTATTTTCAGTGATGTGGATTATTCTAACGGTTATTTTCGGTCAGCATTCATTTTATATTTATGATATTCAGAAATACTTTAATGAAACACCAATTGAAAAACCTGATTTGGAAGAGGTTGGAATCTTCTTGGCAAATAAATCAGTTTGAAGGACACCTACTGAAGAAGTCGGCCGTGCTAGGTTGATCGCCAGGTACTTAATTGTAAAAGAACCAAACAGAAAATGGTTGTTTTTCAGTTTTCTAATGAGTATAAATCGAAGCATTAGGCAATAGAAATAAACACAGGGTGTTTATTAAACATGCGGCAAAAAAATTAAGGTACTATTCCTTGGACTCTTCCAAGGATATTTTGTCCTTTGCTGATTTTGCCGATTCAACACCAGGCAGCGCTGTTTCGGCTGGTCATAGGTCCCATCAGCGGTACTAGACTGAACAGCACATTCGTTACTGAACTCAACAGTTTTTAAAGGACAAGCCACTTATTTGTTCATAAGTGATATTTATTTTGTACTGGTAAATGAAAGGAGTCCTCTTCATGTTGATTGTAAACTCATCATTTGTGGACCAGTGAGAAAGATAACCTATTTTATGCAAACTTTAGATCGAAATCTTCCTACAGCAAAGAGTTAAACTGTTCAGATTTGAGCTCCGTAGGAAAAACTGAACACAAAACCTATGTAGGTTGAAAAATACTTGACGATCGAGTCATTTCAAAGGAAACTACTGATAATTTTTCTGCAGCATAGATTAACATATTCATGGTTTATTTCTAAGTAGCTTCGCACGCCAATGCGTTTTTCAATCTGCAGGTAATAACATTCCGTTTCTCACATTGAAGTAAGTCAACGTTTATTCTTTTTATGGCTAGAAGTCGGTGCCACTTCTCAAGTCATCAACGAACAAACCGAGAATTCTTACATTTCCAGTATGATAACGGATATATATTAGCTTCTCACCAGGTAGTCTGGGTTGGCACCTTTGTTGATGAAGCAGAGATAAGAGATTATGGATTAATGATACTCCAGACGAACTCGGAATACTGAAAAGAAAATCATGGCATTGTGGGAAGTGGTGCTTCAACTGAGATAATTTCCAATTAATAACAATGAGTTTAATAATAATAATGCCTTTCTTTTTGATACAATATCGCATGAGCTCATCTTGCAATTGCTCAGATGCCTTGCGGTACCCGACAAAATAGTGAGATGCATTGAACAAGTGATACCACTCTGGCGAACTCGCTTCACCATAACATCTGGTCAAGCCAGAGTCCAAACAGGGTGGGTCACTTTCAGAAGGGGTGTATTTCAGGGCGATTCCCTCCGTCCCCTTCTCTCTTCTGCATCTCACTATTGCCATTATCTGTAGCGGTCAGAAATACTCGAGGGTATAACTGTGGCACCCCCGGAAACCGGAGGCACAAGGTCACTCATTTGTTTTATATGGATGATCTTAAACTGTATGCCTCTGGAGGGAAGGATCTCCATCGGTCCTTGAAGGTGGTGGAAGAGTACATGCATGCTATTGGTATGAAATTCAGGATAGACAAATGTGCACAGGTCCATCTCAATATAGAATGATTCGGGGACTACGAAGAGGATGTGCAGCTCGTTGATGAAAGCATCCTACACCATCTGGATGCCGGAGAGACGTATACTTACCTCGCGGGGTAAAACAACGCCATTCACAAGAGGTAACAGCAGTGAAGAACTCTCTCCGCGGCAAGTATCAGCACAAAATTCGACAGATCTGGTCATCGGAACTGTCGGGGAAGAACAAAGTTGGTGCAACAAATATGCTTGCCGTTCCAATCTTACTCTACTCGTTTGGAGTAGTGAACTGGACTCGGGAGGAGCTGTATCAACTCGACGTAAAGACCCGAAAAATGATGCATATCTATAGGAGTTTGCATTCCAAATCGTCCGTTTC
The DNA here is from genome assembly GCF_000500325.1 of Leptinotarsa decemlineata. Lineage (NCBI taxonomy): Eukaryota > Metazoa > Arthropoda > Insecta > Coleoptera > Chrysomelidae > Leptinotarsa > Leptinotarsa decemlineata. The sequence goes on along the minus strand of NW_019291434.1, from coordinate 63,616 downwards.
ACGGCTGTACTTCCCCCGACAACAAGGAGGACGTGGAATTTTGAGTTTGGAGTGTCTACATGACAGAATGGTACTGGATATAGCCTGTAAAGTCATCAGGAGTTCGGATCCCCTTCTCTGCATGGTCCGTGACCAAGTGAGAGCAGGAATTGGGGCATTTCTCTTTAGGGTAGCTGCCCGAGCAGCTGATGAACTCGGTTTAGTTTTCGACACTGAACGAGGTGACCACAACTCTGTCACCGAGTTGGAACCCGTTCAGCAAAAAGCTCATATACAAGCCGCAGAGATCACTTCACTTCTCCGGAAACACAAGGATAAGCCAATGCATGGAGTCTTCTTCAATAACATTGAAGAACTTGGCTTATCAAAGCGCCTGACTTTCGCTTTCCTCAGGTCGAGTGGGCTGAAGTCGGAAACTGAGGGATTCATCATGGCTTGCCACGATGGTATCTTCAACACCTTAGTCTACCGCAGTCGCGTGATGGGTATAGAGGTTCCTGACACAAGGTGCAGGGCCTGCCGCGAGGCGCCCGAGACCCTAATGCACTTGCCATCAGTATGTCCAGCATATACGGTCTCGGCCTATATTCATAGACATAACGCGGCCCTGAGAGTGCCATATTACAATCTACGGCACTGTTACGGTATTGGCGAGAAACCGGTGTTGCCCTACGCTCCGGAGGATATCGAATCCGTTGTGGGGAACAAGAAATGCCAAATTCTTCAGAACTATTCGTTTCCCACCCTCAGGCTCATACAAGCTAATAAGCCTGACGTAGTCCTTCTCGACCACCAGAGCAAAACGATATTTGTCGTGGAGTTTTCAGCTTCTGGCGAGATGAATATCGGATAAAATATCGAGATTTTGTCTTCGAACTCCGCAGACTCTATCCAGATTACCCTATCAAGATGGGTGTTCTGATTATTGGAGTCCTTTGTGGAATGATGCCCTTTCTACTCTCGAATCCCTTGGTGCGGGTTTCCGCACTAACGCAGACTTACACTCTTAGCCGGACGGATACAGAAGGCTGTCATTCTTGGCTCACTGCACTTGCTCAGGGTACATGATTCTCGGACCCAATGATCACTTACTCCACGGTGTGGGAAGTGATCGTTGGTTAATAATGCTGGCGCGCCCTCCTGAATGTATCGGGGCTTCGGGGGAAACGCTTGACCAGCGCATACTACGGTAAAAAAATAATAATACCTTTATTTCCAGTGAAACGTGGTATTCTCTTTATGCTACTCTGAAATCCCAAGGGGGAGTTCACCGAAGGGTGCTCTACCACTCAACCCTTGCTATTTTAAATATTATAAAATAACTTAAAAAACTAAGCTAACTCATCCCAAAACATAAATCTACATCACAGATTTTTTGGCATTTGTTGGATCACTTGAAATCAAATAACAAAAATAAAAAAGATTTATATGGAAGATAGCGAGAAATGAATACTTGTCAAACACAGGCTGAGAAAAAAAGGGGGGAAATACGAAAAAGAAATGCATCAAATTGTGTTATCTTTTAAGTTCTTCTTTGAATTTATCAATATTTTTGTGTTTTTAGCGAATTGGGAAGAGAATTATATAGATGAAAAATCGAACACGAAAAGTTTCTTTGGAAAACTGGGGTCTTGTGTTTTTGGTATGTAATAACATTTTTGCTTCTCAGATTTATGTTGAGTACGTTGGTCCTTAATGTTAGTTTACGATATAAATAATGCGGATTTCTGTATAATAACATTTTATGAAATTAACATATTGAATGAAATTTGAACCTATCTTTCATGGTAAACTAGTTCAGTTTCGTTAGCTTGTGGGACACATGTTCATACTTCCTTATTCCATAAATATAACGAATACAAGAGTTTTTAACACGTTGTACTCTTCAAGACAAGGTCAAGACAAGGTCCATAGACCGAATAACAATAATTGAATTGTGATAAAACTAGAGATAAAACTAGAGAAACTAGTGAAAAACTATTATAGATTATTGAACATGATTTGAAAGGTGCCCGGGGATTCTCCGAAAAATAATTCACTGGAAAACAATTCACCAAAAAGAATACAGCAAAGAACAATTCAGCAGTTAGTCTGAAACAAAATATTTGACAAAAGTATGCTCAAAAAAAGCTCGACAAGATGGCACAGAAACTAAATATTATTATTCTGTGTTGGCCCCCTCATCATTCCGAACTTAATCCCATTGAAGGGTTGCGTTGTGAGAAGGAACGCGACATTTGAAATAAAAGATGGTAAAATATTCTTGGAAGAGTATTGAACATGTTATAAAAGAAGTGGAAATTAGACCATTCAGTTGAGGAAATTGTAAAACTTTCAATCATGACATTCGACGGAGATTCATCGCGATTTCTGTCTTTAAATTCAAATGAAATACTGTATGTGTGTGTGTGTGTGTGTGTGTGTGTGTGTGTGTGTGACATTATCGAAATTTTTATTCCTTTGGAAGACCTATTGATTCCATTATGTGTGGAATATAACAACGTTCAAATGTCCGTCATGGCTTCTCTGCTTGGAGCGCATCCAAAACGTTCAATTTTCCTTGACTTTGGAGCATATATCAGGCTGAATTTGACCGATGGCATGGGTTATATTGGCTTTGTGGACCGCCGTGGTTTGTGATTTATGCGCATACAGCTGCGATTTGAGAGAAGAAAAAGTCTAACGGAGCCAAATCGCACGATTTCGGTGGCCAATTCACATTACCTCCACGTGAAATGACCATGCCTATTGAATCACCGTTCTGTTGAATCGCCTGGCTAACTAATGTCTTTCTCAAGTGAATATGGACCGATGACGCCGCCAGCCCAAATCCACAACAAACAGTGACTTTTTCAGGATGCATTGGACGCTCTTGGTTCTCACGTGGATTGGTTTCGTCGCAAATTCAACAGAAATAGGCCTCATCGCTGAACATGAATTTTCGATGAAAATTAGAGTCAGTTGCCAACTGCTTTAGAGCCCACTGAGCGTACACACGTCGTTGTCTATGGTCGTTTACCTTCAGTTCCTGGGTCAGTTGAATTTCATATGGGTGCAGGTCAAGTCACTACGCAAAATTCGCCCAAGTTGTGGTCTGCGTATGACCGAAATCTTTTTAGCGACGCGAAATCGACTGTCTCGGATTCTTCTGCACTCTCTCACAGACAGCGGTGATATTTTCGGCAGATCTTGCGTTTCGTCGACGTACGAGTGTTGGTCAATCGTTTACTGAACCAGTGGACTCAAATTTATCCACCATATCGCGACTAGTCCTCTAGGTAGAACGAACACCCATTTTGAGAAAACAATTTCATTATTTACACGTCCTGTTGAATGATATATCCGTTCATAGTGACTTGGCAAAACAAATTGAATTAATGACAACTAATTTGACAGATCAACAAAATGGCCGTTATCAATTGTCCAAGTCTGAAATCCCTGTTGGAAGATCCTGTATTTGTGATCAAATACCGAAACGCACGCCACTGCACGTGGAAAACTACCCGAACGCTCATAAAATCTTTTGTTTGCGACCTATTTGCGATATGAAAAAAAACAGGTAAACTCGCTAAAGTATTATAAACTCGCCTATACCAGCATAAAAGTTCGTTTGAGCAGTCTGTTAGCGTTTTGCATTTACAAATAGCATTCATTACTTTTCACTATTAGGAAAAAGAATTTAAGAACGAAATTTTCTTCGAAATATCCAAGATTTGTGGAGTACATGAAATACGAGAATGAGCAATAATAATGACCAGTGTGGTGGAATAGCGACCTTGCCTGCCGGTTAACGACCCACTCTTCGTATTACAGAATGTCAGGCTCCAACGACAATATCATATAAGTACAAGACTCTTAATGACATTTTCCAGATATGACTCGGTTGGTTATGCCCATTAGACGGTTATCGCGAGTAGGTCCGACCATTAATCTCGGATATCTCACCGTGAAATATGTTACGACGCTCCACATGTCTTAGTCTAAAAGCAAACGCTGTATTTCTGTCAGAATATCTTTGGGTGGACTGTTTTATTTCTTTATACTATTACCAATTTGATTTTGAAGTTTTTTAACACAGAAAACAACAAGTCGTCGCCCTCACCAAGCCCACGACAAGCGCAAATCCTGCTCCGTGCAGGGCCAGCCTTAGGTAGGGGCGAGCGGGGCAATGCTCGGCCTCCGTTCTTTCAGGAGCCCCGTGTTTCAGAGAAAAAGGGAAACACATGGCTTATAAGTATGCAAAATAATGATTATAAAATTTTCACATTATGAATTTTCTTCAAGACGGTAGTTTGTACGCTGAACTGGTCCATCCAACTATTCTACAAAGTATTTTATAAAACAGTTGATAGTTGAAAAAATTATTCAGATAAGTGACTAATTCTGGCCAAACAGGTAGATTTTGAAAGAATTGTTATTCACAGTTGTATCTTAACGGGTTGGTTTGTGGTAAATTAAGAAATCATGTTCGTTGTTGAATTTTGTAATTGTGGGCAATACAGGTGAAAATGCTGATTTCCTTCAATTAATTGCTTATCAATAATGTTATCTATTGAATGTTTCATTATACTCGGTCTTATCACAACTTGCGATACTCGAGAATATCAATGATGATACATTATTTATTCGCCGAAATAGCTCAGTTGGGAGAGCGTTAGACTGAAGATCTAAAGGTCCCTGGTTCGATCCCTGGTTTCGGCAACTTTTTACCACCAAGAAAATAAAAGTATTTACGGCAAAAAATTATTTTTTGAATAACGAAGTCAATATTGATAACTTTGTTAATTACTTTTGAGAACAAAGATTTTTTTGCGTATACTCCTAGAGGTAACTCTTAGTGAGCAAAGTTCAATTGGTCAGCTTGGCATTAGTAACCTGTCCGTTTTAGCAATTATCTGATAAGATGTTGGTAAACTGTGGTTGACTTGAATGTCAAAAATCATGAGTAGCTGGTAAACTTAAACTTAAATTAAAATGATGGGACACAAACTATAAGCTTGAGCAGGTCATTCCAGGGGATGAAAATGCGATTGAAGATAAAATATTGGCGACATAGTTTCAGGAATCTTTCTAGCATTATTTTTTCAGTCGTTCATTATTTAACATAAACAGTTCAAATTCACTGTGTACTTCGCATAAATGTCTTTGGCAAAGTAAGGATTCCAAACTGACCCAGTTTACTCAAGGATTGCTCTTTTGTATATTTTTAAGTTTTGGAAAACTGTTCAGAAGATATACTTTTGAAAGAAATAGTTATCATGTGAGATATATGATTGATTTTTTTGTGGTTTTTACAATGTGTATTCCCCATTTTTGGTCATAGCTCATCATAACATCGATATGTGGATTATTAGAACCAATTCAGATCCAGGAACTACTTTAAAAACCATGCACTTTTCTACTGGCAAAGGATCATTGACCATTGTAGTTTAATCCACGTTATGAGTTGAATACAATTTTGTATCGTTGGCAAAGACGGAAATGTTGGCTTGAAATTCACTTACGAGATCGCTGACACATATATTGAAAATCAGTGGACCAACTACAGATCCCTGGGGAACACCGATTTTTGCTACGTATTCTACATACGGTCTGATTCGAACTTTTATAAAACCAAATTTTTGAGAAGCCTCGTGAGAAATTATCTGTGTTATTCTAGTAACGTGATTAAGCCAAGATAAATTGAAATAGAATCGCAGGACCAAACAAATTCAACCAAATCGGAGGACCAAACAAATTCAATACCTGTAGGCATTGAATCCTACTTTGTTACTGGCCCCTCAAGCAGAATATTGTTTTGATTTTTCAAGGAGCTACACATTGGCAGGCTAAATGGACAAGTGTGGTGTCATCGACAAAGCGATATATTGGATTTTTTCTTCCAGGTTCGATAGAAAAAGGTTTGGAGACAATGCGGATCTTTGGAAAAACCAGCGTTGAATGATGAAACGATTTTGAGACCATAAGAATATAATCATTACTAAATCCATCCATCTCATAGATATACATTTCTCTGCGAACGTATAGGCTCTCGAATGATTATCTCAAAGGGTTTTGGACAATTTAGTAGGCTTTGGCTAATTAGCAGGCCAAGATTGTGAAAAATAGAGACCTTCTCAGTATTGCTACTAATATTCATTGGTAGGTTGAGTATTTCAAACCGTTTTATTTTTTTTAGGATTACTTTGGAAGTTAGAACCAAAATGAAATCAGAGTAAACGATGATTTTTTTTATCTTGTCACTCTGACGCAACCAATCCATGATTGTAAAAGAGCGCAGCGGCTGATTTACATATCTAGAAAGATATCCCACTAGTTTCTACAGCTAAATCCAGTTACAGGTCCTAAAAAGTGTAAAATTTTCTGAATTTCTCTGTAATTTTTGTGCTTTTCCATTTCAAAAAAACATGAAATGAGTGAATGAGAAAAAAAATACTATTCTTTGGCGTTTTTGAGTTTTCAACTTCAACAATCAGAAGTGTTATATAGGGTGAACTGTAAAATTTCTGTAAAACCTCTGAAGAGTCCAATAGGTCAGTAACTTGTATTTGTAATTTTGCCTATCGGAATTTAATAAAAATATGAATTTAACTTCGGGAGGTTGAGGGCTAGTGTCTCTTCTATTAGATCACTTACTTTCAGGTGAGCACTGATGATGACGAAAGTCGAAAGCGCTTTGCAAGAATTTTAAAATATTATACACTTTAATACAAAACCTCTTCGATTCATTATTTTTAAAGTCCATCAAAAATCGAAAATCGAGAAAACATAACTAGCCCAGGGAGAATGAACAACTTCTACGATAATTCTATGCTGCAGTTACAAATAGTTACATTTTGATAGACTGTTTAAAATACAGCACTTGCTTCAACATTCAACGAGTATAAAAACCCTATATAGGTCACCCTGTATCCAATTAGGTACGCTCCTCATAAACATAAGTTTTCAGCGACTTCCTGTAGCATCTATGCACAGTTGAAAATGGTAATTCTGACATTGAAAAGAAAAATTAATCAAGAATGCTCCTCAGACCGTAGCGATATTCTTTCAAGTTTGCATTTACATATAATCACTATAAGTACATGATTGTTATCCCGAGAAAATAGAGGATAAATCATTTAAATTCCTTCGCAGTACCAACCGACCGTAAATTGTCAAGATATTTTAATATTCTCGATATCTAGTGTTCGAATAGTAGGTTAGTGTCAGAGTTGATTTGCATAAAACAAACGTTCTTGAAGAAACATTGTTTTTTATTTTCGCGGTATAACCTTCAAATCGAACAACTCTAATAACGAGATTTGAAGACGCACAACTATTTATCTAATGAAATACGTGACTGGAGGAAAGAATGTTGTCACAAGGTTTCTCTTGCTAACGAATCACATGAAGGCATTCGCTAATTACGCAAAAACTCACATTTTTAAGTCATAAATCGACGAAAGAACCTTCGGGAATTCGCGCACAAACTAAATCAAGTTGGCACCACACTCCAGCTGTCAAAAATTGGTAAACGCAACCGCGAAGCAACCGTACACGACTGAACCAAGAAAACAAAGGCGCAACGGGCAGGTAAACGTCACGTATGGTTACCTGCTAGATACTGAATGGTCGAAGAAGAGAAATGCCGGTGGAAGTTAGTTCAGAGAAGTCTATTCACCTGTTGTTGAGGAGGACAGGTGCAAAAATCGAAACCCCTTCGTGATATCGAAAAATAGAGGCCGCACAGTTGATTCGTAACGGTTTCTCGTGAGTAGTTTTTATTATTTTTGGAAGAAGGCAGTTGGTTTCTTACGTGACAAATTATCGAAAATTAGATGTTCAAAACACCTGAACGAAATCCCAGGAGATTTTGTAGTAGATGGCACGTTTAATAGTTAATATTTTTGTTGCCGACATGTTTCCTTGCGGTTAGTGAAAGAAATCTGTAGGTAAATGTTTATACGCCAAAAAGGAATGTGTAAATTGCGTGAAATTATTTGAAGAAATAGAGGAGGAACCTTTTAAAAAATAATTTGATGAAATCAACTTGATAAAAGGTACAACTGGAACCTCTGGCGTAGAATCAATCAAAAATAAGAACTTTTCCCAATCACCAGAAATGTGTTTCACCAACCATGTTGGCTTCTTCAATAGATGAAGACGCCAACATGAGTTTAAAAAAAATTAAAATTCATCTGTGAAACCTTCGTGGTATTAGCCAGGGGATTTGTTTTCCGACAGTGAAGGTGAATTGAGACTGGCCTGAACGAATTGTTCTTTTAGATAATTTAATTTACAGCCAGTCTTCAAGTATGCGCCCTTGCTATATGTGAATTTTTTTCCTTATATGAGAAATTAGTCCATTCGGATATGCAGTTGATTACCTCGTTTACGGGCAGATGGGGCGATGACAAATATGTTGTTTGTCGTTCGCTTCAGAGTAGTTCGAGGAATGATACTCTGAAATTATTCGATTTTTAATTATAGGAAATCATCGACATCAGATTTCACTGACGAGATGCCAAATAGCCTGAAACCGGTCTACAAGTGTGCCCGTTCTAATAATTGAAAATGGATTCCGGCAGTTGCAGGCATATGCAGGAATTACTTCTGTGGTATTAGCCAGAGGAGTAGTTGTTTTCTGATAGGTGTCAGTCCATTAACCTAC
>NW_019291434.1:0-34197 GCF_000500325.1 Leptinotarsa decemlineata | reverse complement strand
ACAAGATATTCATGCCTGTCAACATGCGCATGGAGCGCTTGGCCGTTTCGATTTGTGGCTCTGCTCCAAGGTCTGTGCTTGGCATTGAAGTCGCCAGAAGCAATTGTCGGAATGTTGCTATTATCTTCATGTAAGTCCAACGGTATAGGAAGCGCACGCCTCAGGCGGGAGCAAGAATTTTTCCGGCTCACTTCATAATTATCGTTATATTATGATGACCAAAATTACACAAAACATTTGTAAATTGTAGCCTTTATGTTGATTTGATGTATAAACGGTATTTAAGTAAAGTTTCATCTAAATCCGTTCAGTCGTTTAGGCGTGAAAGAGCCACAACTTTCAGATTTATAATATCAGTATAGATTAGTATAGATATAGATGTTATCATTTCAAATTTCTCAAGTACGTGTTTCCAAAAATTGTAGTAGAAAAATATATCTCGTAATTATCAGTAATCTCAAGCTACTACGAGTACTACAGAAGATTATTCATAGTTCTCTATAAGAACTGAATTACCGTACCGTTTCGTTTTACCTCGAACGCACAAAAATAAACCTAATGAAATAGTAATCGGGGTCAAATCAACCTATGCATTTCATTTCTTTCAATAAAACTTTATTACTTAAGGAGGCTTGCTCAGTGGCGGTCGTTAAAATATCCCAAACAAATCGAGGAGCACTCCGACTATCGGCACAGTAAAGCTTTCTCGATTTTTCGTAAACAAAAATATATTCGAGTCCCACTTATTCATCGCAGAAAATTTGGAAATATGCCACGATGACCGTAGAGTGCAGTTTATAAATCATCAGTAACAGCGATAAATGTCGAGATGAAAGCCTGGCTTAATTCGTTATTTTGACATACTTCGGATGGAAAAAATTCGGTTGGCACGGAATTTCGGAAAGAAAAAGAAACATCTGTCTCGGGGCTGTTTTTTATGCTTTTTCAGATGAATATGTGTAACAGTGATTTGGTTATAGAAAAAAAATTTGGTTTTTGGGAATACTGAACTAGACGCCTTCCTGAAACACATCAACAGCGTGAGACCTTCCATCACTTTCACAATGGAAAAGGAAGTCCACAACAAATTGCCATTCTTAGTGGTGAAGAGGATCGACACTAAGTGGGAAACGTTTGTATACCGAAAACCCACACACACGGAACAGTATCTGAACCACTAATCCAACCACCATCAATCGACTAGAAGAGGAATCATCAATAATCTATTAGACCGTGCTTTCGGGCTCTGTAATACGAAACAAGGTCTCGACAAAGAACTAGACATCATCAAAAATGATCTTCAACGGAATGGCTAGTCCAATGCGATGGTGGAACAGACTTTGGCTGAAAGACAGCAGGAGCCTCGCAAGGAAGAGAAGCCGTCACAACCAGTGCTTGCACTTTCCTACATTAGAGGATAATGTTGTTTAAAATATGTTTTTCCATTAACCAGCTATCGCACCCCTACGAACGACAACCCTCAGAAGTCGAAACTTATGCGAGCTAAGGACTAACGAGGTCTTACCCTTTAACGTGTGATTTCTAACACGGAAAGGATAACAAGAATTGGATCCAAGTACAACATCAGAACCTGCTTCAGATCTGGAAACACTATCCGTAGCAGCCTCACGAAAACCAGGCCACCAAACGCGGACTGCGTTTCTAAGAATTGCATTTATCGGATACCCTGTGAGTGAAACTAAGAGGCCATTGAATGTTCGCATTGCCGATCACAGAAACATACACAGCGAGGGGAAATCCGCAAATCAGGAATAGCAGAGCATGTTTGGACTCATCAACATAACATGGAGTGGTCCCAAGCTGAGATCATACATAAGGAGGAACATTGGCTTAGGAGGAAATTCAAAGAAGCTGCATGTATGTTGTCCAACAATGCATTAAGCCAAGTTAGCGTAGAGATACGCAACATATGGAAACCCATAATCAAGCGAAAAATAACCAACTCTCGCCAAATGGTCAACTCTCACTAAACGATTGTGGATACTAACTATCAAAACGTCGTTAAGTAAATTGACTTGGAATCTCTTATCTTTTTTATTTTTTGTTCAATTGTTCTAATTTTACTTGTATTTTATTTCACTACTATTTTGTTTTGTTTTTTTTATAATTGTTAATATAATTGTTATTTACTTATGATGCACTCCAGTAATATTTAATATTCATAATTGTTATTTTAAGCTATTCATTTTTAATTCTTCTTTTCAGTTTTTTCAGGGATTTCAAATCATTTTATATAATGTAACGAATCCGAAGCCGCCCCTGGCCCATACGCCAGCCGATTCATCGAATAAAAACATGACACACCGCGAAAGAATGCAATCTGGAACCGACGGGAAAATTCTAGGCGAGTACCGAACAGACTACAGAGTTCTACAATGGACCTTTACCGATATATAAGGCCGGCTCCCGTCTAGAGAGGGCAGTGGAGTTCAGAAAGTGAATCGAGCGGTTAAACAAGGAATTCAAATATTGGAAATAAATTAAGCTTTAGTTGCTAAGTGTTGTAAATAAATTAGTTTGTGATAGTGAACTATTGTTGGAAATAAATTTGTTCAAGACAGATAGTTCTTTGATTTATTACTATAATATCAGACAATGGAAGTCCGAACTAATGAAATTCAGGGTTTTTGGAATTATTATTTTTTGCTTCAACAGAATTATGAAGAATGAGAACTTCACTTAGAATATAATTATAATCAGTCATACAGTTTTATTAGAAAAGTTAAGTAAATTATGTTTCAGAGGAATATCTCAATAAAAAAATTACCTGTTCTATAAAGAATGCTATGTCGTCAAAATAGCTGTAAATTTGGGCAATTGAAAAATTGCGGTCTCACAGGGTTCTGTTTTAGGCCCCTTGTAATATATAATCTCACTATCTTTTACATATTGATAGAAAAAGTGAAACCCACTGATTTTCAGATGTTACTGTCATCATGTACATATAGAATTGAAATGAATAATTGATAGAGATATGAAAAAAAGAAACTTCCTTGTATTTTCGTCATATTCCACCATTGGCAAATTTTGGAATGAAATTTATTGTGTCAAAGCTATTTTTCGGGTTTGGTGGCCAACGTNAACTTCTCGTTGACATCCAAGAATAGTTGTTTTCTTGAAATTGGTCACGAACGTTTTGAATATTTAATAAAGAAGATGAACTCAAATTTTTATTTTTTCAACTAATTGTTCTCTATGCCTTGAAAGATTTTGAGAGACTTATGCGAGCTCAAGCAAGAGAGGACCTTATATTTTAACGTGTGACCCCAGGAAAAACTTTATTCATGTTATCAACTTTTGAACTATCTATTTCATTTGCAGAAAATATATAAATCTGAAATTGAGTCTGATTTTCGAAACAAAAAGTATTTATTATATCTACATTTTGAGCTATTTATAAGATTGTCAATAATAAAATGTTGCTTAAAAAATCATCAAGCGTTAGTATTGAAAACAACAAAAACAGTTTTATCAAAGATTCAGTTAGAAACTTGCAAAATCAACCGAAAATAACATCAGAACTTCGAAAATAAACACAAAAACATAAAGCACGTCTAATTTTGTGACTCACCTTTTTCAATCGGTTCCAAAAATATTTCTTTGCTGTTTGTGTGGGTGGTCGTATGTTTATAAAGTGGATATTTAAATTTTGATGATATAGGCGTGTGCATTGGTGATTGAAAAATGTTTGGGTTTTTCACGCGTTCGCAGTAAACACACATACATAAGTGAAAAATTGTTTCAGATTTTTTATGGTAATGAAGACATAGCAAATTGGTCCCTGTAAATGGGTATTAATTTCTCACCAGGAAAATTCTAGAGAGTTTCCTGTCAAACAGGTAGACACCAAACCGTAGAGGGACCAAACTAGATGTTTTTCTTTTTCCCTCTCAACATTTTATTGATATCTCAAATATTTTCACGTAGTTTTGACTTGTTTCTCAAAACCTTTTTTTTTAATTTCTAAAAAATCAATCTTTTATCAAAATTTGAGTAGGTACATTTGATAGGAACTAAGAAATGAATTCATGAAAATTGAATTAAAGTCAAATACAATTGTTTTTTACTTTTTTCCCAAATATCTTATGAAATATTTCAATATAACAATTAATAATAACAGTTATTTTGTCGGAAATCAGTTTGACATTGAAGGAATTATTGAATGGATGATTTGAAAATTTAAGCACATAATATTTCGAATAAAATTTTAAATATTAATTTCTTTCATTTATTCTAAACAAACTGAATGGGAAAGTAAGGGTTTTTCCCTAGCGAAACTACGACGGATATTGAATTACATGAATATGCACCGCGTACAACCACAAGAAATATCTACAAAGATTTTCTCTGTGAAGAAGTCTATATAAATGTCTTCTTGATGACTTTCAACAGCCGTAGCGATATTATCAAAGAAGGTACCTAATTGTTTTCTAACAATCAATAAACAAATTCTTCTTGAATAACTGAGATAGATTTCGATTTCATTTGAAATATTCGGTAGGTACTTCAGTTAGGACACATATTCATCTCGTTTGACATCTTTAGATACTGCTTGATTCTTCCAAGTTTATTCGAATTAAGGAGTTCGTGAGTTTGAATCAATGAATCTGTATTTTGGATTGAAAGAAATATTTAGAGTGAAATGTTTGGTTGGCATTGAAGAAGAAGGAATGATGTAATGCCACTTTTGACCTGAATAACTTCAGAAACAGTTTTTTGATTGGGTGAGACAACATTAAACATACTCAGAAACTAGCCTTTTGTTTGTTCGAAAATCAATGCGGAATTCTGTCTAAAAAATGGTTATCAAACAAAATGGAGTTCAATTCTATTTCATAGCTACCAAAAATGATATTCGAGATATTTCACAGTTTTATTTTTAATTGAATGGTTGCTATTTTGATTGTTTCAATATGGGATACGTCATTTTTGTCATAAAAGCATTTGATTTCAGTTATACTTTTTAAACGTTGAAATATGATTTTTTAGTTTCATGATGGGCTTTTTCCCACATTCTGAATTTTTGGTATTTAGGAAATGGAGACTTTTCATGAAAAATGAAGCTAGTAAACCGTATTTGTTTTTTCTAATAAATTGATATTAATTTTTTATTAAATTTATATCTGCACCAAATATTGAAATATTTGGGGCAAACATTGTTTTTCAGATTTATCAGACAAAAGTTTTCTAAGATGCTTGCTCAGACTCACCTGTTGAGAAAAAGAAACTCTCGTAGAACATTTCTCATAGTTGTTATAAAAAAATTCAATCCAACAAATATCTGAATACGATTTTTCACCACAAGTCTCATATACATTTATTTACAGGTTTGCTAAACACTTCTCATGCATTTTTACGGTGGTTAAACATGTTTTTGAGTCTCCTTACATTGTTCTTGGCTTTCAGAAACGTTGCCGTATCGTCTTTTTCCACTGAATTACTTCTTCCGACACCTAAATAGTCATCGATCCTCTTTTCGCGATTTTTGTTCACGTGAATAGCCGTCATCATGTGCATAGGCCTAAAGTTAGTAACACCACTTTCGTCGATCAGCACATAAGGCACCCTGCCCGCTAGCACGCCTCTGGATGCGTCTTTGGGAATCACGGCCTGCAGAGAACCCCTGGATATCAAAACAGGAAAGTCTATGTCTGTTCTCTTCACTAGGAAGTCCTCGATGGCGAGCAAGTTTTGCTTTTTCATCAACTGCAAGGGGATGCTTCTCGAAGTGAGAAGTGGAGCTTGATCGGAGATCAGAACAGCGCTCTCACGGATCAGTTGTCTGATCCTAGGGTCGGATTTGGCACATTCCGGATTCTTTTTGATCCTCGTAATGGCGGTTTTCAAGGAATAATCCCTTTCTGCTAGGTGTCTGATCAATGTCATTCTCTTCAACATATTGTTGGTCTCCTCCAGAAGAAGAGAACCATCAGTAGGTTTGCTCAAGTCGTCTACCACATCGTCCAGACCTAAGGCCTTCGCGAAACTCAACGTTTCCTCCTTGAGCTCTCGAAAGCCGTTACTTTTCATCAGCTTTTTTAGGGTTTTGTCCATCATAGATTCGACTGCGGCTACAATGGCTCGTTGTAGAGCTTTAACGGCATCTTCGTCCGTTTTCACTTCTTCTATCAGCGTTTTCAAAGTGTCTAGTAATGGATTCGTCGTTTCAGGGTTTATCTTCGCTATTTTCGTAAAAGCCACGTTCATAACACTCTCTTGGCCAAGTATTTTGCTGATATTCTCCAAAATATCCTGCGTTGACATTTGTTTGTCTAGGATATTATTCAGAGTAGCCACTTTAGTGTCTTCGATAATTTTAGAGAGCTGTTTGAAGGCCATGTTGCAGACTTCATCTCTGTCGAACTGTGTTTTCATGAGGCTTACAAATTCCAGAAGGAGTTTGATGTCATTCTTCAATGGTTGAGTTAAGATGTCTCCGATGGCCGTAAGCGCCAATACCTGATCCTTCGGTCTATTTTTGAACACGTCATTAGCAGCCACCAAAGCTGTCTTGAACAATATTTTAAGTTTGTTTGAGCTCGAGTGCAATTTAATTTCGGAATCCGTGGCGTTCGTACTCAAGTAAGACGAATTAATGTTGTTTGAACGAACCCTATTTTTATCTCGCAAAGTCGATGCTCTTCTAGTCATTGTCAGAAGTATGTCTACGAGCCTATTAATAGTGTCTTTATCCTCGGACATTTTTGACGCTATTTCCAGCGCGTCTTTCTCGTTCACGTACGTTACTAAATTATTTTGATTTTCCATGTGCTGTTGTCGCAACTCTTCGAGTTTCTTTTTCAACTGAGCTTTTTTATCCTCGAGGCTGGCGATTACGTCGTCCATATCGTCGACGAGTTGCTGTTTCAGTTTTTCCATGTCCAGTCTGTGCTGCTCTTGTTTCAGCCTGATGGCCTCCATGTCTAGTTCTTCGATTTCAGAATTGTTCAGGTCGATACTCGACTCGTCCGTGGATTTTTCATCGGACTCGGACTGATCCGACAGATCCTCTTCGATGACGATGATTTCGAAGTTTTCCAAAATATCTTC
The DNA here is from genome assembly GCF_000500325.1 of Leptinotarsa decemlineata. Lineage (NCBI taxonomy): Eukaryota > Metazoa > Arthropoda > Insecta > Coleoptera > Chrysomelidae > Leptinotarsa > Leptinotarsa decemlineata. The sequence goes on along the minus strand of NW_019291434.1, from coordinate 27,126 downwards.
CTCGACAACCGGCTTTTTATTCCTCTTCAACTTACGCTCACTTTCGTCCTGGGGAGGGGGTCGTTCCTCAGGGGTTGTAGCGAATGTGAGCTGCCCGTCAGCAGTGATGGCCGATTGCGATGGTAAAAACATGGGATCCCGTTGGTCTTCGCCTAAAATCAAGCCTCCGATAAGGGTGGGTTGGCTACCGACGTTTGTTGTTATGCCTGGAATATATTCATCCCCGAATTCGCTTTGTATTGTCTGCCCTGGAACAAACACCTCACCCTCTTCGGTAAGCACCATTTGCCCGCTGACGAAGCATTCTTTCCCAGAAGGGAGTTTCACCTTAACCCCCGATACCTTTCGGGCAGTATCGTTCTCGTTCGCGGGAATGTCTTCGATTTCATGTAAGCAGGCAGTGCCCATGTTTTTAATTAGATCTGGAATCTCGGTTAGTGTAGGCAGTTGATTGAGCATTTCTGGGCCGCGGCTCAAAATAGTCTCGTTGACATTTTTCGTGGCGTTCAAGTCGTCAACCTCCATTTCAATAGGGCACTCGCTGGCAGGTTCCGATAGTTCATCAATGACTCGCTTGGCCTCCTCCTCGAATTTTGACCAGTTCAGATTCTTCATGTTGCGCTTCATCATTTCTTTGTACGCTTTGGAATTTTCCCATTTCTGCTTCTTGCGACGTTTCATTATTTTTTTCAACTCTTCCTCCCACTTTTCCTCTCGCATTTCTTTCTCCTCGAATATTTTAGCTAGACTCATGGTGTACTTACCATGGTGATGGAATTTCTCCTCCTCGGGGGTAGTGGCCCCTTCACCGCAGAGCAGGTCATCGAGGCCCCCCTCATAGTATTGCATTTCTAAGGGAATTTTCTTTCTGTCTTTCAGTTTAACTATGATTTTGTCGTTCTTTTGTGAAACGAGCACATCCAAGATGTCTCCGTCTCTGATGGCATTTTCGAAATCGGAATTGAAAACTATGCAGTATTTTTTGTCATCGACAGCGTATACGAAAAAACTTTTTGTTTCTTTGCTTTGAAGAATTTTTAGGAGTATTTTATGGCTGTCGTTTTCTGGGTCCAACGTAGGAGTCATATAAGTATAATCCTCTAATTTGCTATGGGGTAGCTTGCCAAATTTTTCAGAATTTTCTGGCCTTTTTTCAGAGTGATGCAACAAAACTGGAATGTAATGCTGGACCTTGGCCCCAAGCAGCCACTTCCCAGTTATTCTCAGAGTTCGCAAGGCCTCTTTGGGGGTGAGCGGCTTCAGCAAAGGCAAATAAAAGTTTCTCTTGAAAATCTTACTAGCTCCAGTGATTTTGCAGAAAGACAGCACGTAGTTGACCATTTTAAAAATAAAATTCACACAGTTTTAATTTGTTTTATTTTAAGTGTGATGGACGGATACAATGATTTATTTTCGACAAGAATGATTTTAAAATATTGAAATGATCGGCACTACACAATGGAGTAAAAAACAAGCAAAGTTTTAAACAAAAGAAAATCAAAAATAATATTTCGTATTCGAATCGGCTCGTTCGGCGCAAGATGTTGACATGCCCGCGTCTTCGATGTGACTGAAGCTGCGTCGCGGCGGCGACGCTTGGCAACGGACGCTGCTTCCTCGGCTAGAATCGTCTTCCAAAATCGTTTCCGTATGCGTTCAGAACGTGCTGATACTTCAACAGTCTGGTGGCGTTTTTAGCTTTTTCCAAAATATCCTTCGTCTTATCGTCGTCAAAGAACGTACCTTTTTTTATACTGCTCTCCAACTCTTCCAGTTTCGGGCTCTTCTTGACAGGCTCGAGGGGGACGAATTCCTTGGGCTTCTCGAACTTCATATTTCTGAACTTCTTCCTCATTTCCATTCTCAATTTATCCACTTTGGATTCTTCCCTGAGTATCTTTTCTTCTATTTTTTCTTTCATGCGCTTCTTTTCTGCCTCTTCCCGCTTTCGTCTCTGCTCTTCGAGTAACTTCATTGGATCCTCCATAGGTTGTCTTTGCGGTCTGAAAAATTCTCTAGGGGGAGAAATGTCTTTCTTCAACTCGATGATCGGAGGTCTCTTCTTAACTCTTTCTTTTTTCTCGGGCTCTGTTGGTTCGTCAAAGACTCGACGACGAATGATGATCTCCTCTTCAACTTTTGGCTTCGGTTTCGGTCTGGGTGGTGGAGGGGGACTAACAGAGGGGGTACGCTGTCTTCGTCTAGGTCGGTCTTCCTCGGTCGCTTCAAATTTCAATTGACCTTGCTCGGTTATAGTCGAATCACCTGGTAGAAACATGGGAGGGGTTTCCTCCTCCCCCATTACCAAACCAGGAATAAGCGTCGGCTCGTCATCATCTAATATGGTGATACCTGGCGTGTAATCTGTTGTGCCGTTCTCATTGATGATAGTTTGGCCTGGAACGAAAACCTCCTGTTCATCCGTTGTTACCATCTGTCCGGTTACGAAACATTCTTTGCCGCTGCTTGGCAGTGTCAGTTTGACTCCGGATACGTTTTGTAATTCAGATAGGTGCCCCTGATCCAGATTTTTAATGACTTCCGGAATTTCCTTCATTACAGGGAGTTGACACAATACCTCTGGACCGCCCTCTTTGAGCTTTTCTGCCACATTTATGGTCTTTTCCATGTCGTTCACCTCCATTGGGATGTTTTCCTCCTCCACCACCTCTTCTTTTTCCTCCACGATCTGTTTCGTTTCTTCTTCGAACTTGTCCCAGTCCATGTTCTCGAGACAACCCGAAAGCATCTCTCTCCAGTCCTTGTTTTCTTCGCCTTTGTGCTTCTTCTTCCTTTTGTTCGCCAGTCTCATCATCTCGAGCTCCCAATCCTCAACACCGGATTCTTTAGCTTCGAACATTTTAGCGATAGACATGGTTTCTTTACCATGGTGATGTTCCAGTTCAATGAATTCCTTAGTCCAGCCGCTTCCACGGTAGAGAGGAACATCTTCGTTGAACGGTGCTAGAGGTAGAGTTATTTTCATTCCGTTTTGAAGTTTGACGACTATTTTCTCGCTGCGTTGGGCTATAATGATGTCGATGATGTCTCTGTCTCTGACAGCCTTCTCCATCTGCGAACTGATGACAAGGTTGCAGTTTTTGTCGAACACCTCGTAAAGATAATGTTGGCCCTTACCTTTGGACTTTGTTCGAAGGAGATCCTGTAGCATAGCGTGGCCTTCCATGTTGTCATCGAAAAAGGGCTCGACATATCGTTCTTTAACGCTTTTGCGAATTCTCTTCTTGATAATCGGTACACCTTTGCCCCTTCTTCTCCTTTCAGCAAGTTTTTCATCTTGAGGCTTAAGGACCGGAATGTAATGTTCGATTCTGCTTCCGAGAACGTTTTGCCCAGTTATGATTTTTCTTCGAAGGGCATCTTTCGGAGACAGAGGCTTCAGTAAAGGTAGATAATAATTTCTTTGAAAAAGTTTGCTGGCTCGAGTGATTTTGCAGAGGGATATTTTGATGTTGACGGGCATCTCGCGCAGGTAAAGTCGATGCCAATATTCAATTAAAAAATGATCGCTATTACAGTACTACGAGTCCACGCGCGAGTGGGGCCCAGCATCGATAATGAACTAGAATACCAACGAATGCGGATGGATTTCGATGAATGTGGGTACGAACTGAATGTAATCGATGCTTGGCCCGATGATTGATATTAAAATAGCACAATGGACTGTCCTAATTGGCAGCTGTCCGCTAGATGATCGACTTCCATATGCGGTGACGCATAATCCCCACCGTATCAAACAGCCTCCCATACTGCGCTGGCTCTACCCAATTGAACGGCTCTGATCTCTCCTTGTTCAGATATTTTTTATAATCGACTTCGAAGAATTTGCCCGTTTTTATGCTTGTTTCGAGTTCTTTTAATTTCTCGCTTTTTTTAACAGGTTCAAGAGGAACGTACTCTGGTATCGGGGGTTTATTCTCCATCATTTTCTTCATTTTCATCCTTATTTCTCTTCTCTTCTTGTCTATAGATACTTCTTCACTGGCTTTCTTCCTGTTGAACAACCCGACCCGTTCTTTTTCTTGTTCCAAGATGTCTTTCTCAACCACGGGCACTGTCATATCAATCGGTTTCCGCTCCTTCGGTTTTCGTTTTACTACGGGCTCATTGCTGACCGTCTCTACGGCTGCCTCAGATAGTCTTTTTGCTGTTTTTCTTGACTTTCTTTCACGGTGTTTGGGACCCATACTTTGCGTGTACTGTCGCTTTGGCCTCTCGTAAACGAACTCCTTTTTTTCTCGTTTTGGGGGCGGCGGTGGTCGTGCTTCGATTTCCTCTTCCTCGCTGTTTTGCTCCTCCTCTAACTCAACCTCTTCCACTTCTGGCTCTGGTTCAGGCTCAAGTGGTGGTGGTGGTGGTGGGGACCGTTCCACTTTGTAGTCGTCTTCGGTTTCAGTGAATTGGAGCTCGCCCGTTTTCGTTATGGACGAGTCCCCTGGCAGGAATACAGCTTTATTTGGATCGTCGCCCATTACCAAACCTGGGATGAGAGTTGGTTCACCTTCGAGCAAGACGGTGAAACCAGGGGTATACTCCTCCGTTCCCTGCTCTGTAAAAATGGTCTGGCCGGGCACGAACAACTCGCCATCTTCTGACTTGACCATTTGTCCGGGCACGAAACGTTCTAAATCGGTCGACTTCATATTGACTTTCAACCCTGAAACGTTGGCGAGATCGACCATCTCGCCCTCTTCTTTGATTATGGAAATAATTTCTGGAATTTCAGGCATAGCTGGCAGCAATTTCATGACCTCCTCGCCCGCGTTCTTCAACTTCTCGTTGACGTTCTTTGTCTTGTCCATGTCATTCACCTCCATAGCTATTGGTTTGTCATCCACCGGATCGTGCTGTTCCAACACCATCTGCTTGGCGTCCTCCTCGAACTTATCCCAGTCTATGTTGTCGGCCTGGGCGGCCATCATGGCCTTCCAGTCCGCCGTGCCCTCTCCTCTGTGCCTTCTCTTGCGTTTAGAGGCCATTCTCATCATCTCCAGTTCCCATTCTTCAACCCCGGATTCTTTGGCCTCGAAAAGTTTCGCTACAGTCATGGTTTCCTTGCCGTGATGATGGGTTTCTTCTATTTCTTTCCTTGTCCAACCCTCACCCCTGTAGAAGGGCGCATTGCCGTCGTATACGACAAGCGGCAGGGTGATTTTGGACCTGTCTTTGAGTACGACGACGATTTTCTCGCTCCTCTGGGCCATCATTATGTCTATTATGTCTTTATCCCTCAGGGCCCTTTCCATCTGGTGGCTAATGACTAGGGTGCAATTTTTATCGAAGACGTGGTAGGTGTAGCACTGTCCTCGACCCGGTGATTTTCCGCTAAGCAAGGACATCAGTCTTAGGTGGCCTTCCATGTCTTCGTCGAAAAAGGGCATGACGTATTTCATAGATGCCTTCCTTCTCTGGCGTTTCTTTCCCACACCTTTCCGCATGTATCTTCTCCTGTACCTTCTTTCTTGGTATTCCTCCAGGACGGGAATGTAATGCTCCATTCTGTTTAGGACATTTTTTCCTGTGATGATATGGCGACGCAGTGCATCTTTCGGCGATAAAGGCTTAAGAAGCGGCAGGTAAAAATTGCGCTGGAACAGTTTACTGGCCCTGGTGATTTTACATAACTGTATCATAACCATGAACACCATTTTGGCGGCTTTTTAGGAACAGCACTCGAACAAAAACAACGGAAATACACAGAAGAAGTCGGTTCTATCGGATTCGGTAAACAACTGGCTCAAATGTAGCCAGTTGACGTGGTGGGGAACCTTGTTCTTGAATTTATTTTTGTAGTCTGTGCCAATCATCAATAAAACAATTGAATCGAATGGAATCATTCGTCGTTATCCCTGCGATTTCCTATTAACCGTATGACAGAGTCACGTTGGCTCTTTTGAGACAATTAGTCATGCTCAGAATCAGGTGACATGACATCAATACAAAGTTTAAATTTCGTTTTCCGAAAACTGAAAATTTTGAATTTATCGATACAGCGCAAACGCATAATCCTTATCCAATATCCAGTTTGATAACATTCTTTTTGCGAATATTATGAAAGTGACAAAATATCTTCTTGTATAACACTGAATGAATGCAATTTGCCTCGTGATTACGTATTTCGGGATCGATTTAACTTTATCGATTTGTAGACAGGACGTGATTAAAATATCTCCAAGTGCCCTCGGTTTCTTCTAAAAGCGTAATTGGCAGTTGTAACTATTGTCATGGATGAGCCATTCATTCCTATTCAATTTGAGCGGTTGCGCTCAAATTATCAAAAAGTATTTATTATAGTAGGTCACTTCAGAGAACGGGCACCAGAATTTTCTTTTACTCTCGCGGTATTATTATTTTTCAATGGAATATTCGTCGTTCGTTTGTTTTTTTTTTGTAATATATCAGCTGCATGTAAAATCAGTACTGAGGGCATTCGCCCAGTATCGTGGGAGCTACTGAAAAGTCGTCAAACTTCACTCGCCCTTAGAGAGCCCGTACACGAGCCACATTTTGCGGTCGAATCGACCACACAATGGGGAATGTTCCTCAATTTGGGTTATTACAGCAAATGCAAGTTTGAACAAAATGAAGTTGAGTTTAATTCATGAGTTTTTCAAATTCACTTCGAAAATTATTCAAATTGATGTTTCAAATGTTGGGTTTTAATTTTTTTAATTCACATATTGGCATATATCAAGTTGAAATAATTTATACGTACCTGGATATTCTACTTTAAAAAAAGGAAAATTATCTTTATAAATCAACAATTAAGGCAAAATATAAATTATAGTTCAATACCACCTCCAGAAGCCACATTTATAACAGTTGTTTTGTTACTTATTTATATAGAGGAAGATAGGTTAGATGCACAAAATGTCATATGTCACAGAATGTCTCGGAACATGAGTAAACAGAACAGCACGCCTCTGTTTAGAGCTCTTTTATGAAAACTGCTTGATTTTCGTAAGGATGAACATTCCCCATCGCAGTAGCGTTCCAGCTAACTCAAGCCGCCCATAAGAAATACTGTACTACACGTACACGGGCGTTCACAAAAGTCAAAACGGGCGTCTGCACTCAACTTGCTGCTGATCTCCGCCGAGATGTCATCCCGGCGGATGACACAGCGTTCAATTTTTTATTTCAAAATTCTAATTAATTCATCAAAAGGACTAATGGACATTCTGAAGTCATTAAAAAATTTGTTTTCGTCTTGTCGGAGTTTACCGGTTGTGGCTTGTATGTTATTTCAGTTTTTTGCTTAATAAAATTGTTTTTTCAGCTAATCTTTTTGATTTCTTTACAGATTCTTTCAGGAAATCAATTTATATCATATTAGACAATGGAAGTCTGAACTAATGAAATGCACCAGTGAACATTGTCAACCACCTTCAAACAAAATATAAAAATGTCCTTCCTGTTCTCACGCAACCAGAAGTGGATGTACCCAAAACGATCGTACTTCTCCTTCTCCTCAAAATAAGAAGTGGTAGTGCTTCTTCTTCGAAATGCATACTGAAACTGGCACTAAACTCTGACATAGATGTCAGTTGCCTCAACTGCAAGTGCGGTTTATATGTATTAATCTCTACCAGGTGTCAATGAATTTATTAGATAAGTCATAAAGTCTAGAATATTGGATGTATCAAAATGAGGTTTGATAGTTTTGTAACTGTTAATAAAGAAACTAATATGTGGCATATGTGAAAAGTTTTTACGATCAGTTATCACACGAAGACAATTGTGGATATTGTCAGTTGAGACGTAGTTGTTTTAAAAGTTTTGTCCGTATTTATGAGTCTACTTTATAAACTATGATATCTCAGTGAATTCTTATTCAATTTAATCGAAATATAAAGCAGTGCAGTTGATAACGTAACAAAAGTCGAATTCCATCAGCATAAAAACTGTCTGCTCGGGATTCGATGAAGTCCACGAATGCCGTTTTTGTCTGGTCCTGATTGGCGAAGTTTCTACCGGTGAGAAAGTTGCCGATATGTTTGAAAAGATGGTAGGTCTGGGAAGTATTGTGGGTGAGGTAGAACTTTGAAACTCCGCTTAATTTTCGGACGGTGGCTTGTGAAACGAGCGTTGTCGTGGAACAGTTTCGGACCTCTTCTGTTGACCAGTGCCGGCTCCTTCTGATGGAATTTTTGGCCCAGTTTTAGAAAGTTATAATGAATCACACCAGCCGCTGGCCCCCCATACAGTAATCATGGTCTTTTTTTTGGTGGGTTTTTGCTTTTAAAATGTGCCTGCAAGGCCATAGCTAGGGAGGTCAAGGGGAATTGATCCCTCCCCGAAAATTCTACAAGCAACGGCCATCCAAAAAGTACATCAAATACAACGATTGGCTTAATTGAACGTCACAGGAGCCATGAGAACAACGCCAACACCGGCAGTGGAATTAATTACGGGACTGACCCCTCTGGATCTGTACGTTAAAGAGGTTGCAACCGGTGATGCAATTGAACCCAGGTTTGTGTTTAATAAACTCTACAAAATAGAAATAAAACAGAACACAAAGTCAGATGCTTCAAATGCAAAACGTACATATACAGACGGCTCAAAAACCAAAGAAGGCTCAGGATGTGAAGTGTTCTCCAAATCACTAAGCCTAAGGATTAAGTGGGGATTGGGAAAAAATACCAGCGTGGTTCAAACAGAACCGGCTGGTATCTCAATTGCCACAAAAACATAACAATCTGCACTGATAGCAGATAGCAGCTGATAGCAGGGCGTTGAACAGACAACATGTTATCTCAGGACTAGTGATAGAGTGCCACCAAGATTTAGCCAAAGGTTCGATAGATAATAACATTATCCTGACACGACACGACAGGAGTAAAGGTAATCGCATTGCCGACTCTTTAGCCAAGGATGCAGCTTGACTGGGAGTTTTAGGACCTAGTGGCACATATGGCCTGATGACTTCGATAATTGCGCAACTAGCCAAACGTTACACCCATGCTCAATTCCTAAAGAGATGGGATGGAATCAAAGGATGCAATCTTGCGAGGATCACCCTGGGCGACCCTGTGAAGAAATATCTGGCGATTACCAGAAAAAATCTACACTTAACAGTAGGATTTCTGACTGGCCATAGTCAACTAAGAAAACACCTCCATAATATGTGGCTAGTGGACACACCTCTATGCAGGATGTAAAAACAGGAAGATGAAACTGTCAGGTATGTCCTATGTGAGTGTCCGGGATTATCGTCAATAAGAGAGTGTGTGTGTTCGGCGAGTCTTGGCCTACACCTGCCGATATAAAGGAGATGTCTCCTAGTGACCTGTCCACTTCCTGGAAATGATAGAATGGACGATAACCTAGGAGGACAACTCCTCGGGAGGATGTACAATGGGTCACATGTGGCCTAAGTGCTGTGGGCCTTCACTCACCCTCCCTACTCTGCAGATACAGATTAATTTTGGAATTATAATATCCGTTAGAAATGTTATCAAGTCCTTGGCAAAACGAACCAAGTGCTCGAAATAAAATATTGAAATTAACTTCCCCGAAACATAATAAAAAACCTCACGGTACTGTGCGTACAAACTTTTAAAATCTTGGCGACACTACCTGTTTCCACGTGTACCTCTGAAAGGACTTTCTCTTTCCTGAAACGCCTCAGAACTTATTTAAGAAACTCCACAAGCCAGGAACGACGAAACGGTTTGGCGTCAATGTCAATCCACCGTAGAATTGACATCGACACTGAGGAAGTAATTGATTTGTTTGCTGCAAAGAAAGCTATAAAACTAAATATGATTGTGTAAAAAGATGTTGATATTTCTGTAATGTAATACTTTCATGTAACACCATTTTCTTTCTTTCGTTATTTTTATATTTCATGTTTTTCTATTGTTCCTTGAAACCTGGGTGCCTGGGTGGCTCATCGGTGTCCAGCCATTTTTCTTATCGTCTCCTGATGTAGAGGAGCTACTTTTCGTCACACCGATCCAAAAAAGGATCGTTTTAGTTAGCAAAGGAGAACAGTCTGCGGATCCTGACAATGTATAAGTTTGACAATGTCCTTATAGGACGAAACTGCACTAACGTTAGTTACAAATAAAAGTGGTAAAAACATAGAAAGTTTAAATTCACTTTTTTTCAATATTGTGCTTATTTATTACATATATAATAATAATAATACCACCACCACCAGCGCAAAACGATATTTGTCGTGGAATTTTCAGTTCCTGGTGAGACGAATATCGTCAGAAAAGAGGAGGAAAAACGAGTAAAATGTCAAGATTTTCTCTTCGAACTCCGCAGACTCTATCCAGATCACTCTGTCAAGGTGGTTGTTCTGATTATTGGAGTCCTTGGTGGAATGATGTCTTTTTTTTTCATTAAAATATCCAGTACAACTTTTTATTATTTTCATTTTGAACCTAAAAAATAACTTATTTTCAGACTGAAACATCCATTTGCTGAAAACAGCAAATAAATATCAGTCATATCATTTTGTCAAACTATCTACTATCAGATTGTAATCGAATTCAATAATGTGAAAACATTTTTTAGGAAATGGGGATTACTGAAAAACCCAATTTTAAAATACATTTATTGTTTTTCACATTTTCTGTCAACTTTTTCCATATTAATGCTACTTCTTGCATGAGAGACTCTTGAATATTTTTAATAGAAAAATAAACCACTCAGTTACTCAAATGGGCTAATAGAACGACGAATGGAAACCAGAGATGAGGAATAATCAGCCTCGTCTAATTTTTACGGAATTCAATAGTATCTCCAAGCAATCACTACCTTCTCCAACCGAAATATTACTGAAATATCCTACAACTTCATTTCAATATTGAACGTCACGTTGAAATACTTCAAACTTCATAGTCATCTTCATTTTCATCAGGTTGGAATTTTTGTCCCTTACCCTTTCAACTGAGATTCGTTACTTCAAACTTATCAGCACGAAACATTATAATATGAATAAAAAACACTTCTTCCGTTTCCATCACAACCAGTTATTATGCAACAGGCTCTAAGAAAATGGACTACAGAAGAAGTAATCAAGAGAGATGGAAACCCTAACTGATATTTAGTTAAAACACAAGATTGTGGTCGGTCGGTAGCCGGGCGGTTCGACGTGAGTGCTTTGTTCACTCAATCAATCGGTCGGTGTGAGTCGATGGTTTAAGCACCAGGCTGAACGCTCAATTTTCACTTGCTATCGTCCAAACCGTGTTAGGAATCACACGTTAAAAGGTAAGACCTCGTTAGTCCTCAGCTCGCACAAGTTTCGACTTCTGAGGGTTGTCGTTCGTAGGGGTTCGATAGCTGGTTAACGGGAAAAAACATATTTTAAACCTATTTTTAAATATATATCGAAGGAAAAAATTCATTTGTGCCAAAATGGTCTAAGGCTTTCGAGGCTGAGGATTTAAGTGACACTATTTTTCGGGTTCGAAGGCCGTCGATTCTTGAATTTTTTTCCAGACATATCGTTGGCGCGAGTGGCTAGCTTCTTAGAGATTTATGCATCCTGAGTAATCTCCGATGACTGGATATTACGGCTGCGTAAGGCGTATTTATGTTGACTCAGGCAGTTTGGTGTGCTAAAACATGTACCTGGATTAGGTTAATTTCGTAAAGCGTATTCATTTTGACTCAGATAGTTTGGTGTGCTAATACATGTATCTGGGTTAAGTAAACTGTCTATGAATTCAAGAAGATCTTCAAGAAGAAGATCAGACTGTTGATCATCCTCTTGAAGATGATCATTTGGTGATCGAAACACGTGTCGAGGTGTTAAAATAACTGTTTGGTTTTGGAAAAAACTCCAGTATTATTCAATATGAGAATCCATTTTTCTGATATTTCTTTCGAATAGAGCAAATCGGATTTTTGTTATAAACAATAAATCATGAAACGACAGGGTAAATGGATTCTTGTTAGGATTCTAAAATATGTCATAGAAGAATTGAATCATGAAACACATATTTCTCTAAGAAAACGTGTTTCGCGAATGAAATGGATCGTGTGAATTGTGTTCAACTGATCAGTGTTCAAAAAACGCCATTTATTGCCTCAATATTCAAATCATAAAAATTATTTACAATATTTTTCTCAAAATTTGTGTATTCTTTCGAAATGTAGGTGTCAGAAACTTTGGGAGGAAGATATTATCTTTATACTATGAATCGAACGCACCCGCTGAAAAGTCTAACGGCAAGATATCTTAACCACTTATTCGAGAACGATGCTCTTGTTATTAGATTCAGAGTTGTCACTTTCATTACTTTTGTAATGAAATACTACTGTTAAATATTTGTATTTCTATTTCTGATTATTATGCTAGTAGTTTTTACCAGTTTCACGTACATCTTGACAGCTTATGTCACACGTTTATGGACATGGAAACAAAGGTTTTGACTTTCTATTTCTTCGCCCTCAAACAAAAAATGAGGGAAACTTCCAAAGAAACGAAGAAAGCAACTAATTTCAAAATGAACTATTTTCAAAGATTTGTAGATCATGCAGAGAAGTAAGTTTCACTAACTGGAAGAAAGAGACCTCTCCTAAAAATATTTTAATGTAAACATTCAATTACACTAAAGAAAAAGTAGTTGTTCTAAAATCCTTTTTTGAAAATTTGACTATAAAACAATGGCAGATATAAGAAGTACGAAAACTAAATAATATAAATTTTAGTACTAAAAACAAATCTCGCGTGGCATAGCGGCAACCCTGTTCAGATTGTTTAATTTTGTTGGTGTATATTGTCGGCATTCAGCATTCATATTTAGGTATTTTTAAATTGTGTTCTATTTTCTTAATATTGTGCTTGCTCATTAGGATTGTTTTGATCATCGACAATTATGACTGACAGAAACAGGTGAGTCATATTTCAGTTACTTTCGCGAGCCTGGTAAAAGTAAGTTCAAAAGGCACACATGGAGAGGAGGTAGCATGTTTTCAAACCTAATACTCACCTGTTCAATGTGGTTCAATCTCAAATGAGTTGTAGTTGATCAAATATGTATTGAAGTCTTTTCAATTCCATGGTGGACTTTCTGGATTCTTGATACTTTGTATATTTCTTATAAAACCCTGGCTCCTGGCATGCTTGAAAATGAGGGCTTTCTTGCACAGCTTGCTACATCAAATTCCTGTAAAGATACTCATGACTTATTATGTATCCAACTAAACTAAGAATTCTATGAAAGGAAAAATTAGAGCTGAAGATTAACTATAACTAACTCTACCAATAATGTACATACTCTGAAGTCATGGATAGTCTGAACAGTATTGATTACAGATCTTTTTCAATCAGAATCTTAGCTCACAAAAGTATAATGATTACTGCATACGGACATTGAAAAATGTCAGAATTATAACACCTGTTTGTTGCTGCATATTGAAATGTTCATGTTACTTGAAAAATATAATTGGCAGAGGCCTGACACTAAGAGGTAATCGTTTTCTCGGAGGTGCTGTTCGCAGCTCACGCAATCAAGTCTCAAATCTAATACTTTTAAACCCGATGTGAAAATTTTATCGGAGGCTTTTGATGTGTTCTGCTTCTCTTTTTCTATCTTTTGTATATTATTGATCATTGGAAGCATGTAGTATGAAGAACATGAAATAATATTCTATTCTTGAAGCCAGCTAAAGAACAGGTTTCGAGATATTACCTCTCATAGGTGCAGTGTAGTCTGACGACACTAACCTAACCTCTGTGAGATATATTGCATACATGTATGTCGGATATAATTAAGTATCCAGCGTGATATTAGCCGGGACAGTAATTGTCTTCTGGCAGGCATTTGCAGCAACCTACGGTGTGGGTAATTGGAAAAGATAAATGTTTCGATATTTTATTTCGAAATATTTATTGCCTTATACAAGTGTAGGTACCTCTCGACGATACAGTCTTCACAATTAGATCATCTGAAGTTAATATCCTTATGTATAAACCACAGTGCACATGTTCACGAATCTTCTCGATTCATAATTATATACACACAATACACTAATATAGTTAGCTGGGCTACTAACTTGTATTAGTAGTTAGTTTTGCATGCTTAGTAATAATTTATAATTAAGGTCTTTATAGGTTGGGAGGTAGTGCTAGAAATTTTGAAGTTCTACAAAGCTGCTGATATAGAGTAGGTATCACATGCGTACACATTTTTTTTTTCGAAACATTCAAATAAAAATCGTGTTGAAGTTTTATAATTATAGCCCTATTAGAGTGAAGCTTCGTAGAATGGTTTACTGCTAGTCTTGTCTTTGTCATGGAATGTACAATCTCCGCAAAAAAATATAAACAGACAACAGAAAATAACATCTCCATGTCAATGTCAAGTGAATGAAATCAAACTACACACACATCGATTCAATTCTTGGTTCTAATAGGCAGAGCTTGAAAAATTTTGTTTGTTGCAAGTATGAGGTTGATTCCTAAGATATTTATAGTGGGAAAATGTCAGTCATCGAGTACAATTATCGAGTAATTACCGTTTCCCTATCACATAACTCAGTTAAAGATCTTGTTGTATATTTTAATCAACATTTATCTTTTTTCAACCACATCAGATGGAAAGTAAGTGAAGCATTTAGAGTTTATGGCTTTATTGTTCGCAATTGTAGATCTTTTTCAAACATATCTGCTCTTTATGTAGCTCATTTATTATATTATCTTATCCTGATAGAGGTATTCCATATAAACGTCTTACCATAACATTCAATATATTATATTTTTGTTATTCATTTTCTCAAATTGTAACTTTGTAGTTATAAGCACCTATATTACTTTTCAACATACCTAGTTAACCCTGTAAATGGTTTTTAAATGTGGGGTGATGAAGGCTATCATTATTATTATAAGGGATAGATTGTCATTTTTCTTTCTTGTTTCACAAGTCCAGGTTATGTTGGGTGATATCTCCCAATGGGAAATGCCTCATTCTGAGGTCTTGTTATTCACTCTACATCAGTCTTGTAGGTAAAAGGTAGTAATGCAGCATTTAATTATATTTTTTAATGTTATTAACAAACCCAACAATGAAAAGCTGGTACACTTATGATTTTTAGTCTATAATATAAACACTAAGCGAAACAAATATCAGCTTTCTAGAAATGCAGAACTAAGAAACTTCAACTGGTGATTCTTTCATTTTACGTTCTACTTCACTACTAACACTTTTCAAACTTACGTTAATTTAGGAAAAAAAGTTATATGAAGTACTGGTGATATTTTGACCCCATCTATACATTCCCGAGAGGAAAAGAGGAAGTCCAGGGACACCCTGTACAGCTTAAACTATTCAAACATTCATTATCAACCTTTTTTGGGTATTTTTACTTTCCACAATCTGATAAAAAACTGATTTTCCTCTGCAAAAAATGACTTTTGTTTAATATTAAACAATGTGACTCCTTGCCGTTATAATCTATATGCACTTTCCAATCACAGTGGGTCTACCTACAGCGGACATTATACAACATTCTGCAGACATCCCTATACNGTTTTACATAATTTACTTACTTATTGTTTACTTCGAATTTACAATTTTGAGAAATATTGTGATTAAAATTGTTATTTTTATTATTCAATAATTATAATGTTAGAGGACAATTTTGAATATAAATAATTGAAACACAACTGGACAGTAACGAATTGGCTTTATTGTGCAATACTGATCAAAAAGAGTTATATAATTGACGATTTTTTCAAATGTTATAGAAAAAAATATTTTCCAAATATCAACACCCATTGTCAATGTTCTACTCTTGAAAAGTTTTTAAATTCGGCCTAAAATTGAAATTTCATAGAAGCTATATTCATTAATTCTGCTTCAATCAGTCGTGATTAACGGAATCATATGATAAATTCATCAAACTTATATTCAATAAACTATTTTTTGGGTAAATATATTGTTTTGAACTTGAATGATTNGAGAGATTAGTTTTTTTGGAAAAAGCTTTTCGGCCTTTTATAGATCATATACAGAATTTTCTTTCAGATGCATGAAATATTCTCTAAATTGCTTGCACTTCTTCCTTTCATTGTCTGATCTTTTCAGCAGTGTTCTTTGGGTTGATCAGAAAATGCTTCTCAAGTTATATTTTCTTTTTGTTGCGTTTAAAGAGATTTCCGGGAATAACGAAATGGTTTTACCAATACTGCTCATCTACTAGTACCTGTAAATAGTATGAGTACCCGTCTTTCATTTATTTTTCATTTCAGGGTTTCATAAAAAAAGAATTTGGAAAGTTTGGAAACGTAACAAAATTATATCTAACAGGAGAATTTGCTAAAGTATATTTCGACGATTTAGAGTAAGTTTGTATAGTACTTTTTCAATTCCACTACATTTTTTCACTTCATTGTGTATTGAATCTTTTGCTTGGATTTTATACTGACTAAAATTTCATCTACAATAATAATTGGTATTAGCACTAAGAAGAGTACCAAAAACAAAAATGTTCGAGATCTTATTTTTTTAATGGAAATTACATTTTTAGGTCCTGTCATAAAGCTTGTAGAGAATTGAATAACAAATTCGGCTGGACAGTTGAGCAGGAAGAAAATAAAAATTTTCGTAAATCCCCAAGGGGTAATTCACAACCGTTTGGGGGGAACTCTGAGAACAGTTCAAGGTATGTAAACATCTCAATCTTATAGACAATAAACATATTCCTCTTTTTCTCGCATATTTCAATATTTGTTATACCATTTGTTACAACTTGATAGTCAGCTGACCATTGGCCAATGTCTTCATTTGTAGATACCTTTTTAAAAGTTAATATAGTTAATGTGTTTACTTTTAGGGGTTTTTCTCAATCTGCTTCTTCAAATTTAGGGACAACTTCCGTGAATCCTCAAAACAAAATGAACAATTACGACTATCTAGATGACGAATTTTCTGAAAACACGGACTACTGTGATATACATGGAAATCCGCTGGTTTTGTTTCAAGCAGATTCTGGTGCAAAGTATGTCAATGTGGAGGATGTTCGAAAGGCAGGGTTTGCCATTTTCAGAAGGGATTGTTTCAACCCTTTGTTAGTTGATAGAAGGTTGGTATACAGTTTTTACTGCTAAATTGAGATAGATTTGTTTTTTCATGAACATGGCACTTGTTAGCAAACTCTACCGATAATATTGAAATTATAAGAGACCTCTGCAGTTTTTGCAAAAAGTAGAAGAAACTTATTTGAAAAATAAGGTTTTATTGTTTTTAAAAATTTTCGAATAATGATACACATTTGGAAGGCTTCAGTAGCTCCTTAAAGTGATGAAAATATATGTTCACATAGACTTTGCTTGACACATAAGAGGTCTGTTAAAAAAATTGAGTGAATTTTCATTCGTCTCAAAAAAATATTTTTAACAGACCTCGTACTCGTCGTCAGAAGGATATGATCAATTCCTTCACTGGAAAGATATCATCTAAGTGACATCTCTCCTAGAAACTACCAATAAAAATGAAATACTTTTCGGTAACAGGTCATCAAAAATATTCGTTTTTCTTGTAGGCAAATCCAGAAGGAATTTGAATTGCATCTGTTGTCAGAAGCAAAGACTTACATTCTGAAAAATAAAGCTGTTGCTATAGATGAAGAACATATCTTACGGACAATAGAAAGGTGAGTTTATTGTGTGAATGCAAACAAAAGGAAGTGATATCTAATTTTGTATTTTTTCAGTTATTTTTTGCACTTTTTGTTTCCTTTCTTGATTTTCACACTAAAGCTCTTGGAAGTTTTTACCTCAAAACCTCAAAGTATAGTTACAGTGAATGAATTTATATGGGTATTCCTCATTATGATTTTTTGTAATACTAAAAAGTGAAATGTTAACCAATGAATACTTTGTGGTTAAATTTTTTGAATAAATAGCTTCATCAGACAAGAAATTCGTTCAGATGCCTTTGAGGTTGGAAAGTTTCCACCGTTGGCGAGTATGCCGCAGTCGTCTTCTGATAGTGAAAGAAAGAAAGAAATTTATTCATTCATGGACCAACTGTTGTACTCTGGTATAGGATTTTTCTGCCTCTCACTCAGACCCCCGTATTTCCTTGTACGTCTCTTGATAATGGCTAATTTTGTAGTTTCCATCATAAGACGGACATAGTTCAAAGGAATTAACAACTTCGATTATAACCAAACTTGCAGAACAATATTCAAATCCACCAATATAATGACAATCTACGCGATTTATATCTATGAATGCCTAATGTCCATTTATAAAAATTCACACCTCTTCACTGAGAATATACCTACTCACAAGTATCCCACTAGAACAAACGAATATATGTATCCCCTTCTTAGATTAACAGTAACTGAAAAAAGCACCCACAATATATCATCAAGCTTTTCAACCACCTTTCTGACAGATTAAAACGAACTAAGAAAATTGGAGTTTTCAAAAGAGGACTAAAAAAACTTCTCATAGACTTAGAGCCCTATGATTTGAACGCATATATATCTCACTGGAACATTCATTTAAAAATATTTATAACAAAAAAATCTGAAACTCCTTGTTTGACGCCATTTTATTCTATGTTACTGAGCTTTCGCAAAAAAAGTTTGTAATCTATTCTGAAATGAAGCTGTTTATTATTATTATTAATTACAGTCCACGTACATTGATACTCAGCAATATATATATTATANCAGGTGAAGATACCTGTCCAGACACATCAAATCTATATTTTCAATATCAACATATAGCAAATAGAAAGTTAAGAGCCAAAACCGAACCTTGTGGGGCATCCAAAATTGAAACTGCTTAAAAATATTTACAATTATAGTAGAATATTTCCTCCCTATTGTTTGAAAACTTGATTGGCCTGATTATTAACCTTATTTTTCAGGGAAAACAATGGTTTTGATGATGAAAAGTTCGAAAATAGGGGATCGTTCACTCACAAATCACCTTTAGAAGACAATGTTGCTTCTGGCTTTAATAGGGGAAGGAGTAAGAGTAGGCATCGGGATGATATCTCTGATACTAGCAGTAATTCTGATAGGAGAAAGAAATTGTCCGATCTTGAATCTGTAGACAAAATTGACACAGTTGAGCTAGAAAGCGGATGTTATTATGATGTGAGTTTCATTTTTTCAAATTAATTTTTTTGTCAATTGATGGATATACAATAAATAGAACAATTAATAACGTTAGTGACAGTTACTTGGGAATGGTCTGATAAACCGAAACCGGTCGTAGCAAATGATAACTGTAGGTGACAGTTACTTGAGAATGGTCTAACAAACCGAAACTGGTCGTAACAAATAATAAACTCTGTAGAAATTAGACAAAAGTTATTTTCTTTATCTAATATTCAATATTAATTTCTACAAAATAATAGGTCATCAATCGAACAAGAAAGATAGAATGAATGTCTAAATCGTAATAATGAATAATTAACTTTTCTGTACCCCAAAATGGGACAAATATGTCGAAGTCTATTATTTGTTATGACCTGTTTCGGTTTGTTAGACCATTCATAAGTAACTGTAGGGGACAGATACTTGATAACAGCCTGAAAAACCGAAACCGGTCGTAACAAATACAATGTCAACTAGTAGACTTATAATGCCATATCTTGCAATAAATGTTTTTCCCTATGATTCGATTTTAGATGAAGATAACTCACATAGAAAAGGAGAATATATTTTGGGCTCATAAAACTGATTCGTCCGTTGAACTGGAAAACATGTTGATACAACTTTTTGACACGGCGCCAGAATTAGAGGATTTACAAAGTCCTATAAGAGGCCAATTAGCTCTTGCAGTGTATGAGGATGTTTGGTAAGTGGTCTATTACATTTGCGATATTCATCATCTTCAAGTTTAGATCAAATATTTCATCTCTTTCTTCCTTCTCCCTCTTTCCTTCTTTTTCTCTCCCCTTTCCTCTGTATAGTTACATATTGTTAACCTCAATTTAATATTCTTATTATCACATTATCTTATTATCACGATATCACATTAATTTATTCACACAAAAATCACAACTCACTGGTCAGACTGGCTAAGGAAGCGGAAGAGAAAGCCGAGTCTTTGGTTTCTCGCGAATAGACTCAAGCAAATAACGACAAATTCCAGCAATTAATAGTAACTACAAATACATCTCTGCAGGAAGACAGAAATGTCAGACTGCTTGGCCTTGTCCTGGATGACAAACTCACCTGGTCAAACCATGTCAGTCAACTAAGCCTAAAATTGTCCAGATCACTCTTTATAATCCGCCAACTGAGGCCTGTAACAAACTCATACACCCTACGAACTGTCTATTTTTCCCTCTTTCAAACCCATCTTAATTAGGGTTTACTACTTTGGGGAAACTCAACAGCGGCACCAAAAATATTCATACTACAAAAAAAGTCGCGCACGTCACAATTGGTTTATGGCTACCAGTGGCGGCCGGCGTTATTTTTTTCAGGGCATGATTTACAACAATATAATGAGAATATAAGCGGAAAGTGGTAGTTTTTTTGAAGACATTATATTTCCAGGTGCAGAGCCAGGGTTTTGAACGAGAGTGATTATTTTGTCCACTTTCTCGACTACGGTAATAGACATAAAGCAGAATCCCTGAAAATCTTTCCTGAAAATTTAAGGAAGATTCCAGTCCTTGGATTGAGATTTGCTCTGAGTAAAACCGATTTATCTTTGGCTACAGATTTAGAACTGAGGATCATGATTAAGAAAAAGGTATGTTTTCTTATTTAATAAAAAAAAAATTGTGTGCAGCAAGGGCATAAAAGTCTTCACACATTATGTTGGTACACTATACTTTATCTACGCTTACACGACATTAAATGTATTGAAAGCCCCTCAGAGTTTGGGAAAGCAATCAAAGTGTTACTTTCTGACAGATCATATTATAGTTTGGGCGAATTTTATGATGATAACTTCCACTAACACTCTCTCTGAAATAATTTCCATTCCTTTTCCGTTAAGCATCTGTAATAACTTACACCATTTTAAAGTTTTGTGTAATTTTCCTCTTGATTTTTACATTTCATTTTCTTATTACCAAATTTTACATACGTGGACAGTTTCTTATTCGTAGTAAACATCTGTTTTTAGCATATTTTTATATGTATATGTGTATATGTTCCTATAAATATTTTTTTAGGTTTTAAATTACATAGAATTGGTATATGCTTGTATACATTTTCATCTTAGTCACACACTCTTTGTCAATAAGATTCATTCTTCTGACAATAAAGCTTATTCATTATTATATACAACTATAAAATGGATACTTCCAATTGAAAACATTTTAAACATTCATTTTCATTACTATAGTAATAATTGATATTCAAGTGTATAGATTTTCAACTTATGATTTACTTTCTGTTTGATTTGTATTATTAGATGAAGACTCTATAGTAGGTCTTTTTCTGCAGTTTTATTAATGGTATAGTTTTTTTGGTTCATTGAGAAATATGTCAATTTTACTTGGGGCTTGTCGCTTTCATTAATTCTCATGCCTTGTTTGGTACATCTATCTGCCAGATTGGTGATTGACGAAAAAATTGTTTTCTGTATAGTTTGTAAAGCGCAGGGCCATGACGATTTTTGGATCAAATTATTCCATTGTTTGTTTTTTGAAAATGGAGATGTGTATTATACTACGACGACCTTTAGGTTATGTTCAAAGTGAGTGGCTTTATTGGACCCTGCGTTGCAACCCGCGACGATTTTTTGTGGCTCAAACTCAACCAAACATCCTTTAAGAGTAGTATACTTCATTCCTCGCAGTGGATCGTAACTTCATTTGACGAAATACAAGATAGATCCATGGTTGTTTTTGAGAAGTTGTTCAGAATTGACAAATACAAATTTTTGGGAAAACCTGTTTGTCGTTCGTAATAGTTTGGTGCTGCAAATAACTCAAAATAATAGAGATATTGATTTGAAATTTTGAGCGTTTGTAGAGTTAGTGAAAATCTCCATACTTGATTTTGAGTGAAATCAAATAATTGGAAAAGAATTTTTTGTTAAATATGCGATTCATTTCATATTATAGTATACAAATAATATAATGAATTTATTTATTAATAAGTCAAATTCTAAGTTAGATTATTTTAGGTAATACTCAATTCAGTTAATGAAAGTGTCTCTTCAGATGTTTTCTTTTTCAAATAAATCCCATAAGATGACATTTCACACACCTGTGCTTGAAATTGTACTTTACCTACAAATATTGATGAGAAAAACTAAATTTCACACACAGGAGTAGAAAACAGTTTTTTTGTCCACCTGGTTATTCTCAAAGTTGGTTTTAANTTGTGAACGGTTACAGATCTTCTCATGCCTAGTGTTGAAGAAGGACAGATGGTTCTCTGCTGCAAAGATGGACTATCCAGCCTTTATCGAGCTGTGGTTTCTAAGAAGACTTCTGATGCTGCTACTGTAAGGTATCTCGACTATCCTGGAGAAGAACAACTGTCCATTAACTCTTTGAGGAACGTTGACGATTTCTTGGCCAGCCAACCCACGTGCTTGCTCCGCTCGCCAGAATTTGAATTGCTTGACAAATTGGGACCAAAGGGTTCTGAGTATGTTTTCCAGTTGCTGAGTCAAAAGGAGAAGGTTAAAGTGGTATGTCGATTGTTTTTCATATAATCTGTTGATGAGTAAAATAAATGGCCAGAATATCGGATATGATGTCACTCAGTTTGGACCAATGTAGGTTGTTTATATTCAAGATTCTCGAGAATCCTGAATATAAATCCAGAATCGTCTGGCGTAGAATAATTCCAAAACAAGTACTTTTTCCAATAAAAAGAACTGGCGAAAAGCGTGTGAAAAAGAGTATTGCAGCTCTGATGGTGTTTTCGGTAGATGAAAAAAAGTCAACTTATTTTGGATCTACCTGTCAATTTTTTTTTTCATACACATTTATCAAACTTGGTGAAGAAATGATTAGAAGAATAAATTTAGCATTACCTCACTTAAAGTNAATAAAATTAAAAGTAACAGCACGTCTGCAAACACTGAGGAAGCAAAACCAAAAGTTGCAAAGACAGGTATGCTATAAAATTCAATTTATAGAATGTATCATGATCGAAAATACCTTAAATTGAAATAGGTATATTTGTTAGGAGAGATTAGATCTGGGAAAAAAGCTTTTGACTTTCTACTTTTCCAACTTCACACAAAAGTTGTGGAAAACTTCTGAAGGTAAGGAAAAAAGCAATTCATTTGAAAACAAACTATTTACAAAGAATTCTAGATCATGCATATATGTTGCTTTCAGATACAAACTGAATAAAAAAAATGGCGATTCTCATATAATTCCATGTTCATGTGAAATTAGTTGTTTCAGAAGGCTTTGTTCGTTCTTCTAAAAGTATTTAATAGTAAAGTCTATGCATGATCTACACATCTTTGTGAAGAGTTTATTTTGACCTAAATTACTTTTCTACTTCTTGCAGAAGTTTCCCACAAATTTTGTGTAAAGATGTAGGAGTAGAAAGGCAAAATCTTTTTTCCTAAAAATAGAAAATAATTCTATCGAAATCATAAACACAGTAAGAATAACTGCCAAAAAGAAATATCTCTACTCAATTGGCAGATAGAAATATCTTATTTATTCAAATACGAAATAGGTAAATTTTGAAGAGATGAAATCAAAACAAATCATAGACACACTTTCAATTATAATAGTACTTGTCCAAGTTAATCATTTTTGTGCAATAAAAAGAGGTATACTTGTGTTATCTAACCAATTGAATAACCCTATTTATGTAATTGTCAATATACTTAATCTTATTGTTTTTTTATAACGAGTATTAGTTAAAGATAAGCATTAATGAATGATCTCGAAAAAAGAGGAAATATTTTAACATTCCCTGTTTATTTCAATCTCTACCTTTCCTGGTCTGAATTTCAAAATTCCTACGTAAATAATCTTAAAATGGAGTATTGGTCGTCAGTCTCAACTCATTTCTTTAAAGTAAACTGTGGAAATCAGTTGCGAACTCAATTAAAATTCCCCCCTAATATAGGTTGTCTTGAATATTGTCGACTCTATTATAAATATATAACAAACCACTGACACTAATTGTTTTGGCAGTAAATGCAACATACCAAACATATATTGAATGATTCACAGATCATAAGAAACTTAAGCACAATGAATTAACAAATGTGTGTTTGCAAGTCGATATTTTTCTTTGAAATGTTTGAACATTTCAACTGAATCTTCCTTTGAGACATTAATGGTTCATAGAAACCACCTTTTATTTCTAATTTCAGTTCAAGAGGAGGCGCCATGTGTAACTTATGATGACATGGACTGGATCAAGCTCGAAGTAGGTTCGACAGAAAACTTTCTTTGTTACACATTAAAAGACTTGAAAGACTTGACGTTAATCTCTCTGGGGGATGAATCTATAAAATACATGGAGATGATAACTGATCTGATCGTAAGTGATGAGGTTCCCTANTGTGACACAAAAGTCTCACATAGCTGTCAACTATCATTTTACATTACCCGTATTTGAAAATGCGGGTAAAAGTTGGTATCTTCGATTAATTGATAAATAATCCGTTTATTCTTTTAGAATAGAATTATCGTTAGAAACATAATGTCTCTTTGATTTCATTGGGAAGTTCATTGCATATCCTGATTCCATTATATATCAACGAGTTTCGAACAAACCATGTTTTTGGAATTGGTGGATTTAGTTCATTTGACAGTCTTGTGTGGTATGTGGCTGTAGATACAATATTCTTCCTATTTTTATGTATAATCGATACAGTTTCCAATATAAATATTGAAATAACCGTAAGGATTCTATGTTCTCGAAAAAGGGCTTCACATGAATCCCGCCATATCCCTTAACATAGGTACCTAATATCTCTTTCCTGGAAGACAAAAACCGACTACATAAGTTGTTTACTGTACCTTCCAATTTGAAATTTGATCAATATAGAGACCAAGTAATTAAGTAGTTTGTTTATAGGAAATAATTTTGTTACCAAATGGAAGTAGAATGTTAATATTATTGATTTTTCTGAAAATATATATATGAGATGATTTATCAAAATTCAAGCTTAATTTGTTTTTCATTTCTCTTCAACGCTGATGAAATTGGAAGTCACTTCTACACAAATAATTTGTGAATCTTGATTTTTTTTCCATTTATAGTGTTGTTTATGTTGTTGAAATGCGTGTGTTTTTAAAAGTTAAAGTTAAATAAGCAAAATACAGTACCAATATAAAATTATATCTTTTTTTTTTCAGCTCAATGGTATAGAGGCGTGGTCCTTGAAAAAGAAGAAAATGGAGACTATTCATGTCAGACCGTCGATTTCGGAAATCAAATAGTAGTCAAAAGCAAGGATATCAGGAGGTTTCAGGAACATCTGAAAAACATACCCATCTTAGGAATTTCCTGTGAATGTGTTGGTAAGTTGAGATATACAATACAATAGTTGTATTGGATCCTACCACCTGCTCTAAGCCATACAACAGCATTTTACGTTTTCAAGCTATGAGAGACATTTTCTTCTTCAGGTATCCCGTACAATGACGCTGTTCTCAACAAATTGAAAGAGCTTATACCCGAAGGGGAAGAAGTGACTGTGGTAGTCAAGGGATTTGAAGAACTGAAATACCAAATAGAACTACCGAATGTGTATAAAATTTTGAAGGAAGAGGGTTTGTGTTGAACTGAAATCCTCTTGTAGATCATTTTTTCTATGAAAAAATTTTTTAAAGACTAAACAGGTGAAGATACCTGCCCAGGATGTGTGTATCAACATACCAAGTAATTCATTGTGATTTAAGGAAACATTCATCTATTAGCGCATGCTGAACTTGTATGGACTTTTTATTTTATGAACTTCAGTATTCATCTATCTGTTCCTTGGGATTTATTAGTTTGTTTTTAGATTCACCGTAAAATCATTTTCTTTACTGGCAGATTGCATTTTCCATCTTTTAGTCGTGCAGTACTGTTTTAAGGCAAAAGTTGTTAGAAGTTTGACCGTCCTGACCTCCACAGTTGTTATTGTTGGTTGCTAGTTTTTTATTTTCTCAGATCATATTATTGATTATAAAAATGGTCTCACAACTCATGAGCNCCACCGAATTTGCTGTTGCATAAATCAATGTTTCTTCTACAAATAGTTGTAAATTACAATTTTTTATAATTTTACCAATATTGTTTATGTATAGAATGAATAATAGGGGTTCCAAAACAGCTTCTTGTGAAACGCCATGTTTCGTTAAAATATTATTTGAGATTTCATCGTTGAATTTTGTGACTTGTATTCTGTTGTTCATCATCAATCGATGACTTCCAGTCATTAAGTAGAGTTTTTAATGCAATTTCATGCGAATAAGTTATTCTAAATCCAGCTTGATAGTTTGAAAGTATGTTGTTAGTGTTGATATGGTCCAAAATTATTGCCACATAGAATAATCGTTTAGGAAGTTACGTGTTGTGTTTTTGGTGAATAAGCTACAAAAATTTCTCCCCGAAATTGAGAATTTTGAGAGTATCACCTTGCAATATTCATGGCTGTTGATTTCTTGCAATCTTTGACCACATTACAAATAATCATAGGAATCAAAGGAGTATAATTTCTTCACAGTCGGGGATGGCGGTGTCAAAACTATTTCCCGGGTTTGTTGGTCGTAGTCTGCAGGTTTTTATGAAAAATGAGCCAGAGAAATAATTCATGGTGACATTTGCAATTGACTCATAGTATGAGACACTATTATGCCTTTTCAATTTTGTATTGATTAACATGCCACGACTTGGCTGTAATTCTTTGGAATTGATATTTAGGCAACCTTTATTAATATTTTAAAGAGTTGCAATATTTTTGGGGAAGTCAAGTCTTTACAACTATGTATAATCATTTATCCACATCATTCGTGAAAAATTCCAGAGTAAATCTCACTTTGTGAGAAGAGGATTTCAACTGTGACTTTTTGAGGCGAAGAGCAATTTTTTCTTTGCCACCTTCTCCACCTTACACATATGTGATTGTCTTCGAAAACTGTTTCGCCTTCTACTATTGTCTGCAAATAACAGTTATTTCAAGGTTTTTTAAATGACAAAGGTCTCATAGAAATCTCAATACAAAAAGACATTTAT
>NW_019291433.1:4997-67289 GCF_000500325.1 Leptinotarsa decemlineata | reverse complement strand
TCGAACACAATAAACCATTAATCTATCAAAGGATGAGTTTTCGGTACAACCTTTAGGAACTGGGACTCCATAAATGCTTGTTTTTCATCCAGTAGACAGTATCAGGTTAGCATTGCATTTGAATATTGTTTCAAATTTGAATCAACTCAGTTGACCTGCTTGTTTTTGGACTTGCTTAGAAATTGTTCAGACACAACGAACCATTTGCATGGAAACGTTTTATAACATTTCAATCCCATTTCAAGTAACATCATCCGCCATAAATTCTACTAAAATTTTCAGTTTCCACCAGATGGGTGAATTTGATATTCCTGCAGCGATGGATCTGGTTGAGAACAAAACCAGTGGGACAAAAGCAGTATTTATTGGTTTCTCCATGGCTAATACTGCTGTAAATATCTATTCCATTCTGTATCCCGAAGAATCTAAGAGTAGATTATCTGGTATTATAGAGATGGCCCCGGTGGCTAATCTAACTGGAATGAGATCCGCTCTCAAATATTTCACTCCACTTTATCCTGTAATAAAGGTGAATATTTCTGTAAGATTATATATAATTATCGAAAATAACCATTTTTCCTTCTGACGAAATATTCGTTTGGAACTGGAGGTATGTATTTGTATGCGACCCATATCTAAACACATCCCTTTCATACGTTATATTACTAGTAGTACATGAATGTTGGCTGCAGTTATAATAATTTGTCGACTGCTCAAATTCCAGCACAATGATTATATGTTTCATATCTCAACATTTTGCAGATACCCGGTGTAGATTATGTTAGGTTAGGGCCAAAGTGAGTGGGTCAATTCGCCACTGCAACCTGCAAGAGTTCATTGTGGCTCATACCAATTCACACTCGACCTAATAAACCCAGCTTCTTGAAGAAGCCGATTAATTTGAATGGTGAGTGGTCTTTCAGGTCGGAAGGTGAGAGTAGGACTCTGGCGAACTCTAAAAATCTGATCCGGACCCCAGCGGGGCAGGCACAAAGTATCTGCTCTGCTGTTTCATCATTTTCCGAACAGAGGCGACACACACCGTCTTCCGATAGTCCAAGTCTCTGCATATGATGATTCCAATGTGAAGTCCTGTTAGACATCGTAGTTCATCCCTACTGTAGTCCAACAACTGTTTGGTATCAAACTTCGAAGGGTGAATAAACGCCTTGGTATGAGCCAATCCTGGAAGATTCTGCCAGAAGTCCATAAATCTTCTTTCTGTCCAGGTGTTCAATCTTTGGTTGATAAAGCCTAAAGCGATACAAATGACAGGTTCTGGTCCGATGAAGCTGCTTGCATGGATGAATATGTATAGTCACGTATTTCAAATAGATCCATTTCAATTCAGTTCAAGGTCCTAGGTTCTATTTTGAAGCCAAGCAGCACCAACAATTTTGAATATGTATGATTCCAAATTTTTTCGTTCCGAAAACTGTTTTGCACAACTAGCAGACATAAACAAAAAGTCTATCAATACTATATTACCAAATAAACTGAATGCTCAATATGATTGAACAGGAAAACTTTAGTCTGGAGGTGGTTGACAATGTTTCATGGTGAATATCGTCAAGTAGGGAAGTACAAGCACTGGTTGTGTCAGCTCCTTTTCTTTCTGAGGCTCTTGTTGTCTTCTAGCCAAAGTCTGTTCCATAATCACTTTGGAGCAACCATTCCCTTGAAGACTTTTTTGATACTCCCTACAGTGTCGGTCCTCTTCACCAATACGTCTAACGATGGCAATTCGTTGTGGAATTCCTTCTTCATTGTGAAGGAGATGTAGGGTCTTAGGCTGTTGATGTGCTTCAGAAAACTGTCTAGTTCTGTATTTCCATAGTTCCATGCTATGGAAATACAGTATTTCAACCAGACTTCAATAGCCAGAGTTTTGAACCACTCCGTATATATGTTGGCTATAACTGGTGAAAGTGACGATTCCATTGGCATTAGCTGAATAATTGAATTTGCTCTGTGACCTCGATTGTCCCTAGTAATTCGAACAAATGCCTTGAATTTTCCACAAAAAATGAAGTTCCTTCTTGTTTTAAGTAGTTGAATCTCCGGAACTGATGAAAGTCGAAACTATTGAAATTCAAGGAAAGTCCAGAACTGATAACTGGACAATAAGACCCTTGTCTTCATGAATAATCTGCAGCACATAGCTACATTGCATGAATTGCTTATAGAAATAGGCATCAGATAATTTATTTATTTAATTATTTGTTTTATTGAGAAATCACGTTATTACGTCGTGCTATTATAGATAACACTGATCATCTAATACAAACATCTTCAGAATTTGAAATATATATAATTTCTTCAGTATAGATTATTTTTTTATGTAGCCGTTTAATACCTAACTTGTTAATAATACTGGATATATGATTTAAATTGAATTGAAATACAAAATCTCACTATATTGGCATATTGGTGTGAAAGCAGGCCATCTATTTCGAAAGCGATCAGTACGAATCCTTATTTTCACCATGCTTTTCCTTTCCAGTCATACAACACCGATCCATTCATTTGGTGAAATATCCCATTCTCATTTTTCTCTGAAACGTTTCTAGAATCTAGCGCACCTCATATGGCATGGACAACTATTACCAATCAACAGAAGAAGGAACAAATTTTGTTCAGGTAGTCTATTTGGCCTTTTTCTCTGCTATTCCATATTAGCTCTACTTTATGGACCCCATTACTCCATGTTGGCTCCGGTAAGTAATGTATATGTTGAATGGGCATAATTTTTGTTCAGTTGTGAAATAGTGGCTGCATTCTTCCAAATTTTTTAAAACCCTTGCATTGCTATCTCTACCAGTTTTTATGTCAAATATAAGACGCGCTGGTTCGACGGAATACCAGTGAGAAGAGCACCCTGCTTGTGCTGTGAAAAGTAGTTTAATGACACTTTTCAACAAATATTATTCTAACAATGTCATCAAATGAGCTTATGGTATACTCATTTCGCGAAACATATTCACATCGAATCGACAATGGGCGTAATTGAAATAGAAGAAGTTGACTTGTTGTTCTTGTCCCAAAACACATATTGGTCAAACTGGGAGAACTTTCTCGAACAGGACAATGAAACACAGAGGAAGATTTTGGAATGGGAAGTTCACTTCGACACTTGCAGATCATCATTACGAAGTATTATTCCCCATTCCTTTCTCTACAGCAGAAAGAAATGTATCCACACTGAGATACAATGAGATACAATGAGAATTATTCCGGTCCCGAGTGCCAGTAGTCATGGTTTGAGTCTCAGATGTGAATCATTTCTTCGAACTGTTTTTAATCAATTATCAAACCATTTCAGTTCTTGAAAAATATTTTTGAATGTCTCTTGTCTGTTGTTTCTTGTTATTCAATTCAACAGTACTATTCTGATTTGGGGTATCTTTCACAAATGAATCTTATTTTGAAACATTCCAGTTTGAGTCATAGAAAAAGTAAAGTAATCTATTTGCGAGACATGTCCATTATTTACGACACTCGCCTTCGACAAATTCATTCTCATGGGTAATGGCCACATTTCTCGCACTATTATCAATTTTACAACATCGACTATAGTCCAATCGGTATTGTCTGGAAGTGAAATAATTTTGAAAATGCAAACATGCCTGTGCATCAAAGAAAGCAACATAGTAGCACAACGTCATTGGGATATTTCTACCCGCTATTCTCCTTGAGGATGCTGATAAAGAGCCATTGAAGAAGTGACTTTAGACAAACAACATCAGTAGCGGCGGTCGACGGTTTTTCACATATTACGTGTAAGTTAGTATCATTAGGCGTCGGACTGGTGGTATTAATATAATTTTTTCAATGATATATTCTGTATGATGCGAAAATTATTGAAATATCGTGTAAACTAATTTTATTTAAACATTTTATTTCGAGAAGGACAATTTATATTTGAAATAGTTTTTTCTATAGGATTGTTACCTTCTCAATAGGGTAGCCCAATCGGGGATTTCGGGATTTACTGAAGCGCGGCAGATTAATATACAGGGAGATACGTTGTACAAGGTTAAGTACATCCACCAAATATGAACCCCATATATAAGGCCACCCGTGAAGGATAAAGGATCAGATTAGTAAAAAAAAATGATCATCAGAAATTCTCGAGCGCGTCAGATTAAGATAGCGTGAGTTAATTACATGCTAAAAAGTGTATATTCCAATAATCTGACAATTTGAGAGTGACGTAAAGAAAAGGGAGGGCAGCAAAGTTGTAAAAAAATAACATCATTCCGACATTCTCAAGCGTTGCTATTTTTTTATTTTGAAGGAAATAATTCAAGGATAACCTAAAAATATATAATTTGATGATTTCCGCAAACCGAAATAACAAAAATCCGTCGATAAAGTTTAATGCGTGCAGCTGTGTGATACCCATATTTCCCTCTCCGAGTTTCTATTCCTCTTTCATTTTCTCTCTATCTATTACTCTCACTCCGTTCCCACTCTGAATTCTGTTGCCATGACGTCTCACAGCTGATCACAGAGACTCGTTCGTGATGAAGATGAAGATGATGATTGATTAATCAATTGACTATAAGCATTCTTTCAAAATTATTTTCTTATAAATTAAAGTATTCTATTTAAAAAACATACACTTATTTATTTGCATGCTATTTCCTGAGCTTTCCAATCAATTGAGTTTAATGATTTGGAAAAATTAATTTTTTTTTTGTCAGATTAGGCAAATCCCTCTAGACAATCGTCAGATTATGAGACAGCACATCTAGAACATAAAGATGAACGATATATATCCTAATCTGATGCGCTTGAATATTCCAAAATTGCGAATTATTTTGCACATTATAATAATGGCCGCGAGTTTGCGAGATCGAAATTGTCAGAATATTGAATGAGAGCTTTTTTTTGTTGCACTGAACACCCTCCCAGAAAATCTGACGCGCTCGATTAATTTTTTTTTCTTTTCGCTTTTAACCCTTACGTACAACCACCCGCATCATGCAAACGATCAGATTAACATACGAACATTATTAAAATAAGTAGGAAATTGATGCTATCAATATCTGATGCGCTCGACTATGTCCATGCAACAGTATTTTTTTACATACTCAAAAATCTACAGCCGCTTCCCCCACCGATGAAAAGGTATATATTATAGGGGAGAATGTTCCACGATCAGACAAAGCATGTAATTCTGAAATTCCAGCCGCGAGTTCAATGTTTTTCGTTCGGATAGTAGGGTTACACACCCAGTTTTGGTAAACAAAGTTGTAACGCCATTCTTTTGGATTTTAGCATTTTCCACCAAAAAACTTCTTTCCCTTGGTAAGCTTTTTCTATCCTTGATTTGATATTATAAGCCTTAATTTTTCTTTTGGAACAAGTAGTGCAAAAACAATCTTTCGATCAGATTTTGGGCTATGTTATTGACATTTTATGGGCGAGTTTAATTCTGTAGGTTATGTATGGAGTTCACAGTTGAATTTAATGTTGTATTACGGTTTAAGTTCCACCTTCAGACAGCATCTGTGTTCCACAATCAGACAGCGTCGTGCCATTAAAAAGTGACTTATGGAGCACCGTATGGTACTTTTGGATCGGTTTCCGACTCTGGATGGATGACGAGTTGTTTCCAAGCGTTGTCATTGAACATACGTCTAGCACAAAAGAAAACCCTTCCCCTCCTGATTTTTGACAATCACGAGAGTCATATGACGATAGTAGGAATGAATTTAGCAAAGGAAAATGGAGTGATCATTTTGACCTCACCACCGCATACTTCTAGCAAGATGCAACCGTTAGATGCCTCTGTGTTTTTTTCTTCCAAATCATTCTACAATACTGCCCTACAAACATTGCTTTTAGAACACCCTGGAATACCCGTTTCTATGTTTGATATAGTGTTAATAATGCATTAGAAAAATCGATGACCCCAGCTAAAATAAAAATATGTCAGTCTCCTCACTTTCAGCATTAGTTAATTTACACACAGCTCCCACACAAAGTCAAAACACAGAAACTTTCGAAAGTCCGCAAGAATTCAAAGAATACCCAAAAGCTGAAGAACAATAGAATCAGAGAAAGAAGAGAGAAAAAGCTATTATCGTATTATCGCCACTGACACTCCAGAAAAGAGCGCCCTGGAAACTAAACAGATAGAGAGAGAGAAAAAAAAACTTGAAGAAGAAAAATATCTTGAAAAGAAAAGTAGGATCCGATGAGGAGTCAACAGACGAAGAAAATGAGAACGCGGCGATGCTTGTAACTGAAGATTCTGATGATGATATTGATTCTGTTGGAGAAATCGATCCACCACCTCTTTTAGACAAGTATAATAAAGAGTCAGAAGTTGCCGATTTTATTTTGATAGAATTTATAGACAAAAACAAAAAAAAATTCATTACATAGCTGAAGTATTATGTAAAAGAGATAAGGAATGTGAGGTTGAATTTCCGAGAAAGTCCGTTGAGTATGATAACAGCTGATAACAGCTTCATTTACCCTGAAATAGAAGACGTCTCTTTGGTATGCTTGGAAAACATTAAGATGGTGTTACCAAAACCATCACACGTGGGAACAACAAAACGGCAACAATCAAAATAATCAGGAAATAGTCTACAGGAATTCATTGAGTGATTCTTCACTGGATAAATCAGTTTTATTGAGACTGATGACAACTAGAATATTTTTTTCTAATAATGAGTCTATGCGGTCATCCAGATTCCACATGAAACTTGTGAAGAATACATTTTCTATATTCATTTACTCAAATTGTAGAGAGTGAATGATTTGAATGCAGTACGCCTATGGCACTAATGTAGGATTATTGCACTTCCATGAGTTTTTGTGGGGAAATAGATTTTATAAATGAAACGTAAACGAATGGAATGGAATGGATTTCGAAAAACATTTTATTTCGAGAAAATTCATGAATGAAAAAGTAGTCATGTCGTCTTCTAGACGTCTAGACTAGAGAAGTCTTGAAAAATAGAATCTCAAAGTTCTTTGAAAAATTCAACATTCTCTGCGAGAATCAATTTGGCTTCAGAGAAGGTTGCTCTACAGAAGATGCGGTTTATCTATCAACTCGTGAAATCTATAGTTCTTTGGACAGGAAAATTCCCCTGTTATGTATTTTCGTCGATTTATCGAAAGCTTTTGACACCGTATGTTACAAAAGATTACTACATAAGATCGAGTCCTATGGAATAAGAGGTCCAGCATTCGATTTGTTGAAGCATTATCTGTCTGATCGGAAACAAATGGTGAGTATTGATGGGGTTTTCAGTCGCCTGAGGGTCGTGACCTATGGAGTGCCGCAGGGTACCGTTCTAGGACCACTTCTATTTACCGTTTATATGAATACGTTGATGAAAATCGGATAAACGGGAAGTCTCTTCAGCTTTGCGGATGATACAGCCATTATGTACAAGGAAGAATCTTGGTCCGACCTGAAAATTGAGTCCCAAGTTGACTTTCAAAAAATATGTGATTGGTTTGAATACAACAAATCAGCAGGAAATAGCGAAAAAACGTTTTACTCACCGTTCACAATTCACTCCAACCATTTACCTAATCTAGGACCTTTGGAAATAGACAAAGATACGGTCATAGTGGAGAAAAATGAAACGAAATATCTCGGAATCATTATAGATAGGCACATGAGATGGGACTTGCATATTACCAGCGTAAAGAATAAATTGAGAGGATTGCTAAACAAATTCAGATATCTGGTCGGCTATTTGAACATGGAAAACCTCAAAATATTGTATTTTGCACTGGTCCAGTCTCAGCTATCCTACGGCATCCTGGGATGGGGTGGAGTGGCAGAAAATAACTTGAGTAGTTTGAGTGTAATACAAAGGTGGNGAACTCCAATCGCTCAAGAAGAAAATCATCCTACTTTGGGTTCCTTCGCATGTGGGGGTTGCAGGAAACGAAAGTGCTGACTTTTATGTATAGTGATGAAAATCATTCCGAACATGGAAAATAATTTATGTTTGAGGGTTTCAGCATCAGAAGATATTCCTTAAGAGAAAGATTCCTTGCAAAAATTCAGTATTTCTCCGGAAAACCAAAAAATCTGCATCGCAACGTGAACCCATCAATGTGTAATATTTTCCGAAAAAACACATTTCTCGCAATAATAATGTATGTAATCTGAAATGTATAAAATATTACAAAAGAATATAAGATTTTCAGCTGAGCCAGGCCGAATCACTTTGTTGTGTTCTCATTTCCAAAAGATGTATTCTCGTTTTGTATATGAGGGGTTGTGTGTATATAGTGGGGACCGATATACAAAGAATATGGATCTCTGATGAAATTATTCAACAGAAGAGGTAACACTCATACAATTGTCCCTTACAATTGAACGTTGAAGCTAAATCCAGATTGGTGCTAAAGAATCAATAAAAGAAGTGTTTCATTCCGAAATATCGAAGAATATATGTCCACCATGTGAGTGAAATTTTACCTATTTCACAAACTATATTGTGTAGCAAATCTGACCATGGATGAGATGAGTCTCACTATTGGTTCTCTATCATTTTCTGATTACGCCGAATAACATGGAAATGTTGTGGTCAAACTCTGCATATTTTCAGTAGAACCCCAATGAAGGAATGCATGGTGTTGATGAAGTAATCCAGTATATCCATATTGCACTAAGATACAGCAAAAAAATACTGGTCGCCAATTTTTGTATATTTTCCTGACGTTTTGGTACCAAATTCAGGGTTATTGATGCTGAGAGTTCTACCAAAAGGTCTACTGCATTGGACTTCTTTTAGTTATAAAACTGTGTAATTCGGGTGGAAAGTACTAGAGATACAAGTCAAGTCAAGTCAAAATATGCTTTATTGCCTGAAGATTCATATCATAACATAATTACATCTATTAGTTGTCGTTACTTAGTCATATAAAACTATGAACTATAAAATAATGTACATTTTCAAGTAGATACTGAATATATGTAAATGTGAGAAAATAGGACAGAAAAAGATAACAGAAACAGCTTGTATTTACTTAGTACAATATAACCCTTTAGGAAAATACCCAGTGATAATGTATTTTGAAAATTTCCAATATTGATTATATGAACTGTATTGAGAGTCAGACACAAGTCAATTAATCAATCAATAATGCTTTAAAAAAACAATTTCTGGAGTACGATTATGGACCTGACAGAAATAAAATGAAATATGGGAGTGCATTTCCACCGCAGTATAATTTAACGAAAATCTCAGTTCCAGTTGCTTTAGTTTTGGGACTCAATGATTACATTGCTGAAGTTAAGGTTGAGTATTACTTCAATTCCATACATTCTCAACATTTTGTGTTTTCATTACATTTGAATTTTCATGAAGACAA
Organism: Leptinotarsa decemlineata; assembly: GCF_000500325.1. Taxonomy (NCBI): domain Eukaryota; kingdom Metazoa; phylum Arthropoda; class Insecta; order Coleoptera; family Chrysomelidae; genus Leptinotarsa; species Leptinotarsa decemlineata. The sequence continues at coordinate 57,929 of NW_019291433.1, read as the reverse complement.
TGACGAAAACTTATTATGTAATCCATCATTAGTCAACTAATGGAATAGAATAAAACATTGTATTCTATTTCATCAGGTGAATATCAATTTTTTTTTCAGAATGGGCGAAGTCTCTATCATAACATGCCTTCCTCATCACGTTGTGGATTCAAGATAATAGCTGATACTAAGTGGTCTCACAACAGTTTCGTTTTATCAAAGGATATGCCTCGATATCTCAACAGTATAGTGATGAAAATCATTCCGAACATGGAAAATAACTTATGTTTGAGAGTTTCAGCATCAGAAGATATTCACTGAGAAGATCCTCAGAAATTCACTTTTTCCTTGGAAAACCAAATCTGCGTCAAGAAATGAATCTATAGATGACATTGTAATATTATTCAAAAAAGTACATTTCTCGTTTTAATAACAAGTGTATTATTAAAGTAACAAATTAAGAACAGAACAACAACACACAATTAGTATTGATTCAATTTCGAAAATTCACAAACTGACAGCGTATTTTCGCATTTATGACGATGTATCTCTGTAGTTGTTCCTAGAATAATTTTTTGCTGCGAACTGGTTTATTTTGGGCAAAAAACCCAAGGGAAATTTTTTATTGAGAATGGAACAGGCTATCGAAAATGAATTTTTGAATGTTAAACAAATAATAATACAAAAAGTTACATTGGAAATAAATTTTAGTGGTTGCGTTTTCCACTCCTTACAACCATAGGGTGAATGAACCAAATAAATTCCTGTCTAAGTGTCTTTTTGGTAGTACAAAATGTCAGGTTAGTTTCAATATTGTACCTTTTTTANAACGATATGACAACTACATACTCATTTTTGTCCATCAGATCATTAATGTGTTGGACAAGTTCTGTTATGGCTGTTTCGGTAGATAGGCCAGGGCGGAAACCATGCTGGCAATCAGTAAGTATTTTATGCTTTGTGAAGAAATCTGTAATTCTTTTGCAAATGATTTTTTCAATGATTTTGGAAAATATGCTCAGGAGAGCAATTGGGCGGTAGTTCTCTATGTTGCTCGTATCACCTTTTTTGAATATGGGAATGATGGCAGCCGATTTCAGAACACTAGGAAAAGTGCCTGAATTCACTGATAGGTTTATAATGTCAGCAAGGTATTGTGATATAATACAAGCACACTTTTTTATTATATCAACCGGGATTTCATCTAATCCAGTGGATTTTTTATTAGGTAAGTTAGCGATAACTTCTTCAACTTCCTCTTTAGTGACCGATATGAATACAAGAGAATTACTTATGCTGTTGGAGGTTGTTTCTTTATATGAGAGATCTTTATATATCTTTATATCTATATACACGTACCTACTCAGTCGTAGGTCTACATGACAGGCAACCTGGATCATGTCATATGCATGTCTCCGGAATATTGATCATTATTTCGACTCCCATCCCGGAGTATGTGTTTGTGGAGTTGTTTCCTGGCTTTCCCTCCAGGTGGCGCAGTGAACATTCCACTGAATCAACTGCAGAAAGAGTTTATGACTAGGTGGAATTATATCTGTTTGGTCCTGGACCAGACTCGGTTAACCGCCGTGTTCTGAAAAACCTCCCCGCCTCAGCAATCCCATTCATCAAACACATCCTAGATGCGTATCTCGCACACGCCTACTTTCCAAACGCCTGGAAACAGGCTAACACAATTCTAATCCCTAAACCCCACAAGGATCCTACAGACCCATCAGCCTGCTTAGCTGCCTTGGAAAACTGCTGAAACGATTGATGACTAACCGTTTGAACGACTTCCTCACACTCCACAACATCATCCCTCCCTATCAACATGGTTTCAGGATCAAACATTCTACCCAGAACGCACTAGTCGAACTTCACACCCACATATCCCAAAATATCAACGCATCTTTTTGCACCATTGCAATCTCCCCAGACATCCAAAAGGCTTTCGACAAGGTCTGGCACGCGGGCCTGATCTGGAAGCTTATCCAAATCAATCNGCATGTCATATGCTCCAGGTTCAGGTGGAATACACCTGAACCATTCCCGGTACTGATGAAGGACATTTCTTATGAGCTTTCAGATGGGGTTTCACAAGTAGGGGGTTGCCATTCAAGACTATCAAGTTGGGATGGCTGGCGGCAAGTGAAAACAAGTTCGCTACTACATCATTTTGTTTTCCTCTCCCTCAGTAACAGAACAGACAGAAATGTCATGCGAGACTTCAAAGAAAGTATTGAAAATTCACAAATTTAATTCTTATGAAATGCAGGTTCTTCAAGAGCCCCACGAGGATGATTATGATAGAAGAATAGAGTTTTGTGAAATCGTATTTCATCAAGTCAATACCATCTGTTTCGGCGATGAGTGTTCGTTTTTTCTGAATGGCAATGTTAATAGACACAATTGTCGCTATTGCAGTTACGAAAACCCACATATTTTTTGGTAAGGGCATACACAACATCCACAAAACGTCATTGTTTGGGCGGGTATTCTTGGAAATGCCATTATTGTTCCATCATTTCTGAAAAAAAACTTGACTGGCAATCTGTAACAAGAAATGCTTGAAGAGACAATAGATCCGCTTATAACTTACAAGCTAGAAACTCGAAAGGATGCAGAAGGTAATGAACTTCTGCAGGAGGATCTGTTACATTTCCAGCAAGACAGTGGTCCACCTCATCATATTATTTCCGTTCGACAGCATGCCAGTCAATTCCTAGTGAAGTTTTCCGTAATCTGAGAGGGAAGTTCGAAAATAGACTTTGTTACTATTCAGAGCAAAATGAACATTTCGAACAGTTTATAAGATGAGTGTAAGTAAGTTTTATGTTTGAAATGTTTTTCTCGCGAATTATATTTTATTTTGTGAAAGGACAATAACCAACAAATAAAAAATTTCACCTACTCTTCTAACCATTTTCATTACAAGGAGTCCATACAGTAATGCATCTCAGAGCAGACAAATTCTAATTACATGTGTAAGTTAAGAACGCTATTTATCAGAAAATGCTGATCAAAAAATAATAAGTCTGGATACTATTGGAAGCAAAATTGACCACCAATTGAAGTGGTATGCCACTTGACCCACCTTTCCATTTGACAAACAGTCCTTAAGAGTGTCCTCCTCAACAATAAAATTGACCTCTCATCTGAAGGAACAATTTGTTCAGGCCAGACTCAACACCCTACACAGTAGGTTAATGGACTGACACCTATCAGAAAACAACTACTCCCCTGGCTAATACCACGAAGGACGTTGGATTATATCCGACAGGTGTCAGTGCCGGATTCTACACAGAAGTTATTCCTGCATATGCTGTTGACGATACAACTGCCACGATAGATTTTCAATTATTGGAGCAGATCGGTTCCTCAAATTGTTTACCGCGAGGGAGATACTAAATTGACACCCTGTATACTCAAAACAGCATTAAATTTTTGAACTTACTTTCAAAACAAAAACATATTCTGGCGTATTTTCTTTCAAAATATCATAATCAATCATAAAACATTTCAATAATGAATAACTTTTTCTAAAATTTTCGTATTAACGTATTCCAAGAACACTTCATCGTGAGATTTTCACCAAACACTTTTACAAAAACGCAACACGTGTTTCGCCATACAATGGCTTCACCGGGCGTGTCTTTAGTATACACATTTTGCGTTTTTGTAAAACTGTTCAGTGAAAATTTCACAGTAAAGTGTTTTTTGAATACCTTAGTTGAGGATATCCATCAAGTATGGGCCAATTTCGTCATATAATAATAATAATAATGATTATTATATGAATTTATTCGATTTTCAGTACAAGGATCAGGCAATAATAATTCGAACAATCTGAACAAATTCAGGAAACCCACAAAAGACACCATTTGCGTGAGTATTAATGTTTCATTCACAATATTCACATTATGAATCAGGACAGTGAGTGAATCGCCATGATTTTACAATATTAATGATGGAAAGAATCTTATACAGATATTGGGCAAATAAATGTCCCACCTCACTAGTTCCCATTTTAATAGATAGTTTCAGCAGTGTTCTTACGTGTTATAAATAATTTCAGTGATGAAGGAACACTTACTGAGGCCTTGCCTGGATGTGGGTGTTCTTTCATTGTGTATGGTTTTTGAATAATTATAGGTATAATATAAAAAAAAGGGTAGAGTAGTGACAATGGACATTGAATAGTGTATTTCACTCCCAGACATATAGGTACACATTTTTGCAGCATCTGAGAAACACTCAAGTAATGTATGCGGTCGAAGGATTACACGGGGTGTAACATAAGGACGTTAAAATATTCAAGTGACGTATTCCTGAGACAATTGTAAGAAAAAAGTCTTCATGAACTTGTGTTCGAAAATGCGTTTTTTCGGAGATACGGGGTGTTAAAATTGAATTTTTTTGTTCGCTTTTTGAAAATAACTCTTGCAAAAAATTAGTTATATGCACGAGATTCGGTAACCGGGATTTTTTTGACGTGGGAAATCATAATTTCGTATTAATATTCATGTAACATCTAGAGGGCGCTGCGTACGCTGTCATCATTTATTTCAAATTGCCTCAACTTTTTTGACAGTGAATTTTTGGTACTTTTCATGAAAAAACCTGATTCCCACAATCATGAGTAATTAACTTTGCTTAGAATATTTAATTTTGTGATTTACATTTCAGATAGTTTTCAGAAATATCGTTAAAACAAGTTGGGAATTCATGATTTTTTGAAAGAGTTCAAAACCAAATCAAAATCTAATAGTGCAGTTGAATAAGAAAACTAAATCAGACGATTATGTCCAAATTGAAGAAGAAATACCTCAAAATAGTAGTAAAAAAGTTGGCTTGGACGGTTCGTAGACTAATATTGAAACAAAGTTAAATATAATTATTCAATATAGTTGCCTTCGGAGTGGCCATAGCCTCAAAACAGGCCTTAGTTTTGACGTTAATATCTTCAACAGTGCTGAACCTTTTTCCAGTGAGCATTATTTGGAAATATGAGAACAGTACAAAGTCGCTGAGGGCCAGATCTGAATAATACGGAGGCTGCGGATGCAATTCGAAGAATTCATGGAATTTTGCCAACTGTTTCATCCATTCGTGACCCGGTGTATTGTTTCGATAAAAATGCTCTTCCTTTTTCTTCAAAAAAAGTCGTTTTTCCACAATTTCGTCCTTCTTGCGCTCCAATAACGCTATCTAATAGTCGCTGTTGATGGTTTTTCCAAATTCAAGAAGGTCGATGAATATTATACCATCCGCATTCCAAAATACTAATGCCATAACCTTGTCAGCCGAATTTTGCGTGTTTGGAGTCGATTCACCACGTGAAGTCCACTGAAGTGGCGGTCGTTTTGATTCTGATGTGGAAAGATGAAAACATGTTTCATCTATCGTCACACATCAACGCATAAATTCATGTTTTTCATCCGGGAACAGCTTCAAATACTGCTCAGAATCATCCATTCGTTGTTGTTTCTGGTTGAATGTGAGCTCACGTGGCTTTCAATAGAGCTTTAGCAAACACAAATATTCATGCACGATATATCCAAAATGTTCCTTTGGAATCTTTAGAGCCTCAGCTATGTCGACATATCAACAGTTTGCGGTCATCCAAAATTCTTTTGTGGACTTTTTTGATGTTTTCGTCAGTAACAACATTTTTGGGGCTAATTTCACCGCGTTGAAACTCTGGAAACCACTTTTTAACGGTTTATTTTGCTGGTGAAAAGTCCAAATGATGTTTATCGATATTCCATATTGTAGTTTGTGCTTTTGTTGAATGAAAAGTTCAATTTCTTTTAATTTTTTGCTTTCGGAACACTACTGGAAACGACGCTTCCCCTGCACTTCCGATATAATGCAAGTAGTTTTGTTTCGCTGGAGAATGCCTAAATAACGCAAAAATTCACCTATATTCTGTTTGAAGGCCGTCGCCTTCCTACGGAAGACAACCCTCAGAAGTCGAAACTGGTGCGAGCTAAGGACAAACGGGGTCTTACCTTTCAACCCGTGATTCCTAACAAAAGTTGGACAAAAGGAAGTGGAAATCGATCGTCTGGCATCACGGCTAGAACCACCCGTTCAGTTGATGATGATCATGAAGTTTCACTCAGAAATATACAATCTCAATCGCCACAAAAGAAATAACCAGGAAAGGTATTTCTGGGTCTGATGACTTCGACAATTACGGAACTAGCCAAATGTTACACTCATGCTCAATCCTCAAAGAGATGGGATGGAACAAAAGATGCAATCTTGCCAGAAGAAGCTGGCGCCGAAGAAATATCTTCGGCACCAGGAAAAATCTACGCCTAACAGTAGGATTTCTGACTGTCAACTGAGGAAACACCTCCATAATATGAGGCTAGTCGACACACCTCTATGCAGGATGTGTGAATAGGAAGTTATAGTCTATAAGAGAGTGTGTGTTCGGTGAGTCTTGACCTACACCTGCCAATATAAAGGAGATGTCTCCCAGTGATCTGTCCACCTTCCTGAAAAGGACAGGATGAACGATGACCTAGGAGGACAACTCCTCGGGAGGATGTACAATGGATCACATGTGACCTAGGTGCTGTGGGCTTACAGTCACTCTCCCTACTCTACAGATACATATACTCAGAAATACAACTCACATGTACAAATCTATCTGTTACTACGAGTGATGTTCCGATAACAATGGTGGAGTCGACGAACAGTTCAGTTTAGACAATGAAATACTGTATAAGTCGTGCAATTCTAATGTAGATGAAATATCCTACAAAATACATTCATATTTCTCTGAATGACATAGTCATCCTCAGTGGAGATTTGAAAGAAATAAAATACTGTACTCGCTTCGGCGGTACATATACTAGAATTGGAACGATACAGAGAAGATTAGCATGGCTCCTGCGCAAGGATGACATGCAAAATCGTGAAGCGTTTCACATTTTTAGCTCATGAACAATGGGGTGCAGAAGGTTCAACACTGCTACTGCTGTACCGATCTTCAATACGCTCTACGCTCTACGCTCTTCGTTCAGCAGAAGCATATGCTTCTGCTGAACGAAGAACATTATCTCAACTGGATTCAATACATCATTCTGCTCTGCGCATGATCGCAGGAGCGTATAGGACCACGGAAAGCCTCAACTGTGAAATAGGAGAACCTTCCCTGAGTGTTCGCAGAACCCAGTTGAGTTTGTCATATGCTGCCGCAGTTGCATCTATGAAAAACATACCCACTCACAGTCGGCCAAGAACTGATCTTCCTTTTCACGAGAGGATCCGACGACAAGTAAGTTCTTTACAAATGGAGTCATTTCCAACCCCGAACGCCACAAATATCAAATCTGCACCACCATGGCTCATACAGACTCCTATCATGAACACTCTCCTATCCCAGTTTCCCAAACCCGATACAAATAAGAACATCATCAAACAAACTTTTCGACAAATCCTGGACCAATTCGACCACCCTGAAGAAATATACGCAGACCTATCCAAAACTTATCTTGGTGTAGGAGCTGCAGTAGTGACTGACTATGCTGCAATGACCTTTAAACTTCCAGAAACAGCAACAATAGTAACTGGAGAATTATTCGCCATCCTTCACGCTCGCCAGTACGCTAAGTCAAGTGCATCGGACACTGTCTCAATCATTTCAGATCAAACACCCAATTGGAAAACTTATCAAACAACAATTTTTCGAACTCCAATCGCTTGAGGAGAAAAACATTCTACTTTGGGTTCCTTCGCATGTGGGGGTTGCAGGAAACGAAAGTGCTGACTTTTATGCTCGTGAAGCGATTGATAATCCAAATAAGAAACAACAATGTATAGCCCTCATACCGACTTGAAACAATACTTCAAAAGCGTATTGTTGAGTGAGTGGAACATTGAATGGCAGTGTACCCCATCCAAACTAAGAGAATGGAAACCCAAAGTCGGACCATGGAATTATTGAACACTGATAAGACGGGAATAAGTTATAATCACCCGTCTTCGATTAGGACACACCAAACTAACCTAAGAATACTTGATATCTCTAGCAGATCAACCACAGTGCCACATTTGTGAAGTTGCACTAACAATACATCACATCATAGTGCAGTGTCCAGTGTTTCAATTAGAAAGGGAAATGTGCAAAATATCGACGAAATCGCAGGAAACCTTGAGTTATTTTAGTGCTCTCAAGATTTTAAATTATTTAAGTGCTCTGAACTTATTTAACAAAATATAATGTTGTAATCAATAAAGTTACTGCTTTAAAATATATTTTCCGTCACTAATAACCATGAGGTTGATGCGGTTATTTTCAAATAAAAAAAAAACAAAATACTAGTCAGAAAGGTTGAATACGAAATATCGTGAGAAATTATTCTTGCAGAATACAGTATCAGCATTAACGTTGATAACATATGACATTTTTTCATTGATAGACTTACAAGAAACTAGACTTCGGCGTTGGTTGGTGCCAAAAATGACATGAACGATTGTCACTAAGTAACAGTCAGTACCTGACATTATTGACATTTCTTTAAAAATCATTCCAACCACAGAATTTGGAAAGAAATTGTTTGTTTCATAATATCGTGACCGTATATCAAATTTTATCAATTTTTTTGCAATTTCTCATGAATAACTCGATCATTTTGGAAAAATTTAATATATTCGAAAGTGAAAACTATCGAGGAGAAACACATACGTATAAGAAAATAGACATTTCGAAATGAAATTTCGGAATATCCATCTCTTTCAACTGCCTCTACAGTAGACTATTAGCCAGGAAACAACTACTTTCCGGACTAATGGATGAGGAAGTATTGAAAGTCTCCCTGCCATCATTCATTCATTCAAAACGCAGACGGCATAGCGAAATAACGAAATTCGACAATTCTCGTTCTTGGTGGATATTTCAAAAACAACCATTGATATTCTTGATCTGAAAAAATATCATCCTGCTTTTCTGAAATAGGAAACTTTTGTCCGGTTCAAACAATTTGTAGATCTCGCCGTTTTCTAGATAGCAATAGTGATATTAGCTCAATAAACGGCCTGTTTATGTTCCTGTATCAATCAAGTGGGGAATTAACTGTTTTGTTATAGACTGAAATACTTCAAAGATGGGGATGTACTGTGGAAGAGTACGAGTTGGTAACACAGGACAATTACTATATTTTGGTTGTCAGGGCTTTCTTGAAGTCTGTGCGAAAAAAGACGCCTATAATAATGGGTCATGGAATTTATATGAATAGTCTGGGGTTTGTGGTGATGTCAAACAAATCGATTGGTGAGTATCTCAGTCACTCACAGTGTCATTTCATTCTTCAATTCAAGTATTGTTTTCTATCTTGGATTTCAACTTAATGCATGTACTTCACAAAATGTCTTCCACTTCAAAAAGTGTTGATAAGATAAGATAAGATAATATTTATTGACCAAAACGCGATACACTTGGTATATGTGGTAAGTCAGGGTATATATTTAAAATATGACATTATGAGGACCCCAAGTCAAATAATCAAATGAGTAGTACATTCAGTGAACTTACATCGCAGTGATAAGGCACATACAAAATTACATTTTTTTCTCAATAAAGATAGCACGGCAACTGTCCCTGTAGTTCATATTGAATATAAGTCTTATAATTCGTTTTTGGGCAACAAAAACTCTCATAAAATCATTTGCCCTCCCCCAGATCATAATATTAAAATTGATATGGGAGTATACCATAGCATAATAAATGCTGAGTAACGCTGATTCCCTTGATGTTGATTTCAGTTGCTTTATTGCATAGTATGCTTTATTTATTTTAGAACATGTATTGTCTACTTGTTTTTCCCAGTTTAGATTAGAATCTAAATAGGTACCAAGAAATTTCGTCACCTGTACGTTTTCAGTATCATATGTAACAGGAGCATTTAGAGTATCAGTCCTAAAGTGAAACTTCATCGATACTGATTTGGAGGTATTAAGGATAAGTTCGTTTCTTTGGCACCAAGCACTGAACTGGTCAACAATACTTTCAGATTTACAAATAAGTTGCTCAACGTTTTGTCCCGCATAAACATCTTCCTCATGAAGACGTTAGGTATGTGACTGGTATAAGACCCAAACCACGAATATCAATGCTCTTCTTGAACGCGAACGATCTTCGAGATTCTCATTCTTCATTTGTCTGCAGCTTCCACCGCTAGGCAACTATAACGAAGTATTCGTGATTCTGAACAAAAAAGCATTGTTTCGATTCACCGTTGGTCTCATCAATGGTACTGACAAACAAATGTATTGCTGAACCCCAAGTTTTCGAAAATAAGTAGCATAGAAGTCCCCCTCATCCAGATGCCATCTGTGAGGGACTCGTTTATCAGTCTTATTCGAGGTTCTTCGGCAGCCATGAGGGGTCATCTTCTGAAATGCATCACAAGAATGAAGTGGTTGGCTTTGTTGGGAAGTTAGATTCATTTGGGAGAGATTCAAGAGTTGTGAGTCACAAAAACATTGCTGATTGCACCTCACTTTGAACCTATGTACTTTCTGCCGATTTCACAAACTCTGAAAAGTTCCAAAATGTGAACACAAATATGAATATTTACAACGTCACTTGTCATTCTAGAAAAATTATTCAACTGATTTGAACAATTCCCAATTTCAGCTTACCAACTACTTGTGAGAGGGCATCCAGTATTTCTTGTCAACTTTCGAGGTAGTAAATATAGTACCAGTCACAAAACTCTAGCCAAAAATGATAGCGCTTATTGGAAGTTCAGGTAACTGTATTCATGTTCATTATTTTTATTTCTTCAATAGTATTATCTTCAATTCAGAAAAAAATATTTGGATTTCTGTTCGTCACAACAATAGAAGCAACGGATTACATGAACATAAAAAAATATCGTTTATGTAGTCAACTGATAGAAACCTAACAAAACACAGGTTACCTTCCATATAGATAGGAATGGGTATCCAAGTTGGTAGGCTATAGTCCGATGGACACTGAACTACTCAACGTTTCGTCTAATTTTGCGGCAAATCTCATCAGTAGTATGTGCAAGGACGGAGTTTATATTCCGTAGTCTCAGCCCGAATCTTGTTTTTTTAACGGTGACTCCAGCCGAGAAAGTCTATGTCCTTGAATTCATTGATTAATATTGAAGCATCGTCATTTTTCACTAACCTGATTCTGACATACGCTGATAACTGATCGGTTTTCAAAATTGTTTCAGAATTTGAAATGCTTTCTTTTTTGTAATCAATGTAAAGTTCAATTAGTCCTTCAGAATTGAGCTTCTTAAACAAAATCAAAACTTTTTTCCTTTCAGTTTTTTTGTGTTCCGCCGAACAAAAATTATTCATGGAATATAATTTGTTCCAAAGGGATGTATAGAAAAACCTTGAATGACATGAGTCCGTTTTGACTGCTGGTTATACCAAAATTATACCAGATTGCGAAAGTGGAAAATTCTCAGAATGAAATCGAACTAGAAGAGTGAAAAATGAACAATGATCAAGCAGTATACACGATAACAATTATGTTTGGAAAAACTAAAAAACACGCTTTTGAAGAATCACGAACTAAAAAGTAATTTTTTTAAAATAAGTTTAAAACAATAACGATCAAAAAATACTAGTATTATTGTAAAGAAGCGTAGGCGGAGGATATACAAAAAATGTGGCACAAAGCGCCCACGCTTTTTTCACAATAATAAATTAACTTTTCAGTTCGATGTTCTTTAAAAGCGTATTTTTCAGTTTTTTTAAACTTTTTTTATTTTCAACTTTTCAGTTTGATGTTCTTAAAAAGCGAGTTTTTCAGTTTTCTCAAACTATATTCAATTATTTTGATTTTTTTTCAACAATTTATCAAGAAGGTCATGTACAGCGCCATCTGCCCGCGAATAGATCAAGAAATAATGCCGATAATTCTTCCAATACAGATCACGAGCTTGAAAATCACAAACAAACATACATACAAACATACATACATACATACATGTGAAGCTGATATAAAGCGTGTTAAAAATAAGCAGGGAACTTGATAGAGATTTTTCGAAAATAGAATATTTTCAAAACCCGAAAAATATTTTTTCTTCGATTGGCATCGAACGTCAATTTCAGTGACATTTATCGATCATCAAAGTGACATTTTCATTGCCTAGCCTTCGGAAATGTCAAATGAATTGGTGGATACGATCTAACCAAAAATGAAAAAGATTATTGGAAAATACGATTCAAGGATTTGATATACAAAAAATCGACATACAATTAGAATGAATATTATAGGGAAATCGTGATGCATATTTTTTCTTCGATTGGCATCGAACGTCAATTTCAGTGACATTTATCGATCATCAAAGTGACATTTTCATTGCCTAGCCTTCGGAAATGTCAAATGAATTGGTGGATACGATCTAACCAAAAATGAAAAAGATTATTGGAAAATACGATTCAAGGATTTGATATACAAAAAATCGACATACAATTAGAATGAATATTATAGGGAAATCGTGATGCATATTTTTTCTTCGATTGGCATCGAACGTCAATTTCAGTGACATTCATCGATCATCAAAGTGACATTTTCATTGCCTAGCCTTCGGAAATGTCAAATGAATTGGTGGATACGATCTAACCAAAAATGAAAAAGATTATTGGAAAATACGATTCAAGGATTTGATATACAAAAAATCAACATACAATTAGAATGAATATTATAGGGAAATCGTGATGCACTGTTTGGAACCTTTGGTGTAGTAATTAATATTACTGGAGTTCTATCCCAACACCAAACCGATATTTTCAACACCTCGAGACGTGTTTCGATCACCACGTGAGCATCTTCATGATCACGGTCCTGAAATCAAACTAAGTAAGCTTTGAAGTTTTTCGTCACCCACCATACTCCCCAGACCTCTTGCCAACCGATTATCATCTTTTCGAGCACCTCGATAACTTTTTCCCCTTCACCAATCAGGACCAGGCAATAACGGTTTAGGTCGACTTCAACGAATACCGATCACGCAATTTTTATGCTGATGGAACCAATTGTTGCATTGGCAAAAGTACACTGATTCAAAAAGTGTCTATTTCGAATGAATTGAAAGAATATTTACTGATTAATAATTACAGTTTGAAGTAGACTCACAAAAATGGACAAAACTTATGATACAACCTGATGAACATTGTAGGGCAGCTGAATAAAAAAGATTTCAGAACAAAACCCGGATTTTCTCCATTCAATACAATATTTTTCAAATATCATTGTTTTCAGAAGAAGAAAACTCATTGATTGATAAATAACTGTTTATTGAAAACTTTTCAAACTTTTCAGTTTCCATCAGATGGCACAGTACGATTTACCTGTTGTAATGAACTTGGTTGCTCAAAAAACCGGTGGAGCGAAAGCAGTATATATCGGATTTTCCATGGGAACCACAGTGATCAATATCTATTGCATACTGTACCCCCAAGAGGCAACGAAGAGATTAGTGGGGGTCATAGAAATGGCACCAGTGGCCAATTTAACTAAAATAAGATCTATCGTGGGAATTTTATCTCCATCATGGCCCATTCTGAAGGTAGGTATAATATTTCAACCTTCACCTGTTCTCGGTCCCAGATATCTAGGTCAAACCTATTCTCATAATTCGTTGGTTAAAATCTGAATGTTTTTCATGCCTTACGATTCGTCTACTACTGCGGTAGACATCATCAGGAGGTACTAAGACAAAATTCGCCATATTCCTTCGAGGCTCCAAGCTCCTTGAAAAATCCGAGACCCCTTCACCACTAGTGAACAAACGTGAAGCTGGGTATCTGTATCTGTAGAGTAGGGAGGGTGAGTGTTGGCAACCTTGAGGTGTCTCACGGCGACCTCCGTGAAGGTTTTGGAAGGTGCAGCGACATTATTGTCATTGCGCGACTTTTTCAACCTTCTTGGGGTTCCCTTCGTGGAGGTGCTCTGGTGAGGGCGCTTTTCTTCAGGGGCAGCCGGTTCCTTGCCTTTATTCAAGGCGGAGATCTTGGCCCCCGTCGCAGAAAGTGCCCTTGCTGTTAGAGGTGGAGGGGGAAGGAGGAGGGTGCACTTATAGTTGCTGCCACTCCTGCCTTTACCACTCTCTCTCTCCTTTTGGCCTCACCGCCGCAAATGCGCCTACACCTTTGCCTTTGTATTACATCAAGAGATGATCTGCCATGTCCAGCCTCATTCCGAGCGGTAAATTGGGGTGGACATTCCTGTTTATCCCCAGCCACCGCCATAGATTGAGATGAGCCCTTCTTTTCAGCGTCGGGATTGGTTTTTGTTTTTGTTGTGTCGGTTTTCGTGTTTGTTTCATTCATGTGTGTTTCTTCGAGTAGCAGGGGAAGAGTTGGCTACCTCTGGCAGAGCCCCGTATTATCGCAGGAAGGCTGATTACAATGAGGTTTCGCCCGGTTTCCCAAGGGGACCCTTCGGCCATTCAGCTGTCGGCACGATTCCTTGAACCTTAGCTTGGGTAGGCTGGTCCACGGTGGCATGTTTTGCAAAGGCTTTTGGGGAGTTTCAGTTCCCCTCGCCCTACTTATTTCTGCCACTGACCAGGAGTCCGGCGACCCCGTCCGTAAGGCCACATTGGCTTCCCGGACAGGGCCTCCAGTCCCCTGGCCGTTCCCATATCCGCCACCTGGAGACGCGCCCAATAGGTAGCCCAACCCACGGGGTGAAGCTGGGAAGCTTGGAAGCTCATCATGATGTCTCTATGAATTGAGTAGTCTACTGTTGATACTGGAGCTGATTTTGAGCGGACAATATGAATCTGAAAAGAGAATGTCAAAGACAGCGTTGAAGCCTATCAATGGAAATGTTTTTACACCCTATGTTGATGTTACGGATCGGATGGAGAGACTTCTAGAAACACATAAAATGAAATTCGAATTTGGGACAATAAAAATCATTAAAAGAGGTGTAATAGAAGTCAAGAGACTCTGAGAGCCTCTACCAACATCGAATGTTCAAAATATCTTGTAGCTGTAGTCGGTATGTTAAATTTAAGTACCCAGCTCTTTGAACATAAAAACTTGCTCGGGTGCCTTGGGCATACCGATAAGTCAGCAGTTGCGGAACGCGCACCCAGAAAAGGTACCCACCATATTTCATTCGAAGTACACTCAGTTGCTCACGTATCGGATCATTCATTTCAACCAATAGAAACGAAGCCATGCCAAAAACAACTAGAGCACTTCGTCTATTGCCAAATCACTTTTGGTGATGCCTACCACAGGAATAGACGAACGTTGAGCGTGAAAACCCGCTACAACACTTTTTTTGATGGAGGTATTCCTCCTATCACGATCCCTCATCATCTTCTTTCCTGAGTTGACATGGTTTGATTCTGTCTCTAAAAATGGATAATGGTTACTCAAATGATGAGTTCAGATTGAATATAAATCATTTGGAATAATCAATGACCAAGTAGCTGACCCAGGGACATTTGAGATTAGTGACACAAACTTGCCACGGTACGTCTATTCTTGTGTTTTCGATAAATATTTACGGATGAAAGGTGTACTTATTTAATCCAAAAAGAGCACTGCTCCCAAACACCAGGACAGCAACACTATTTTCGCTCGCGTTCTACCGATCGAGTGAGATCTTCGGTAGCTGAAGCAGACCAATGGCTAACTCTAAGCTATTGCTATTTCCATTGATTTTGTGAATTCATGCTTCCTAGTTGAACTATCTGCTAAGATATCCATTACTTCAGGTAGATCCATGGAATTTTTTTCTCGAAATCGTACATTTATTTATACAAGAAGAACTCAACAAACCTGTGGACGGAACACTTCAGTCCTACTATTTTGTGAGCTTTATCTTCGCAATTACCCAGCCTTCGGACGCCACTGGCAAGCTTGAAAACAATGTTTGACATAAAATGCCTATTGATACTTCGAATATACACACTTAGTTCCACGAACATATACCTAGACACTGAGCTATCCCAAATGGGTCCTAAAATTTCGGCATCCTCCACTTCAAAAGCTGAGACATGTTTCTGGTGAAGCTTTTTCTCATATAGATCCGAACATAATCGTTACTACTATACGTAATAGATTATGAGGTTGATGTGTTTGTTGATAGATGAACTTATTTCATGACAACATATTCTATAACAAAGAAATGTTGCCCAAACCTAAAAAAAGTAACAGTAACAGAAGAACTTTTTCGTTTTCAGCCTATAGCGAACTCCATTTGGCACGGAATATTACTACCTAGGAATGATTATCTCAAAGAATTTTGTTCCACGCATGTTATTGTAATTTTTCTCTGTTATACGATAACGGCTTTTGTTTTTGGTGCCAACTACGCTATGCTGGATCCGGTGAGTCAATTATTGTTTACCAGAGAAAGTTTTAAACCTTTGTGCAATTTTTAATCAGTCAGTGGGCTATGCTTGAAGAAAGTCAGTGAACAAATCTGAAGAAATGAACTCAGATATCCCTACACAGTAGTTCGAATGTACTGTCGCCTATCAGAAAACAACTACTCCACTGGCTAATATCACGAACGGCGTTGGATTATATTCGGCAGGCGTCAGTGCAGGAATCTTCACAGAAAATTTCCTGCATATGCAATTGGCAATAAAACTGAAAAAGTCGACCTTAAATTTTGGAACGGGCACACTTGCAGACCGGTTTCGGGCTCCTTAGTCACTCGTTAGTGCAAGATAGTGGCCATCATCGACCTAATGTCGATGATATTCCATAATTTGAAATTGAAATTTTTTTCAGAGTATTTCATTCCTCGTCTTAAGTTGGAGCGAACAACAAAAATGTCACTCCATCTAGTGGACGGGGTACTAACTAACTGCATATACGAAATTTGCTCGATTCCTCTGAATAAGGAAGAAAAACTTTCTTATTAGTCAGTGGGCTACGCTTAAAGACAGGCAAAAATAAATGAATTTTGAATGTTCAAGCCAGTCTCGGATATACCTACACAGTAGGTATATCCGAGACTGACCTACACAGTAGGTATATCCGAGACTGAAAACAACTACTCCACTGGCTAATACAACGAACGGTGTTGGATTATATCCCTAAGGCGTCAGTGCAAGAATCTTCCCAGAAAATTTCCTGCATATGCAATTGGCATGAATTCCAATGAACTGTGATATATATTTTATCAACTAAATTTTTTAAATATTTTGCTCAATACACTTATTGATGTTTTCAAATTCATGTAATCATTTATTTTTGTATCGGTTGTGTCCGTTTTCACAAAGCTTTATCAGTTCATTCAGAAGTTCCTTCGTTATTTTATATGAAATGTCATTGATAAAGTTTTTGTACATGACAGAATGAATCCGTTTCCATATCGCTGATCATCTTTTCCAAAAGTTGAACGTTAATAAACCAGTTCATCGATATTTAACACAAATGGTGTTTATACAGGTATCAGTGTTGATGACAGTAACATCGGTTGTTAGAAAAGCTTCCATAAAATAACGTGTGAACATGGTCTGAAACATCTGCACATTTATTATATAATAAAGTAATATACTACATCATTGACTCAAGTTATTGTAAAATACATATCATAATACTACCATGCAGGTAAGAGATTGTTTTTGAATTTGCTGAGAGATATACCAGTTACTTCCAGTTTTCTTTCATTAATAAGTCGAAGTGTACGATCAACAGGGTTATGTAAGCCATAATTTGTAGAATGAAACCGTAAGTGAAACAGATCGCTGGATCTTAGAATTCTGTTTGGGACATTGAAATTAATATTTTCTAGAATTTCAGGAGCAACAATTAGGCCATTCAGTAACTTGTATATGAAAATTAAATCAAAGTTTTCTCTCCTTTTTCTCAACAGATTGAGATTAAGGATTTCTAAAATGTTGCTATAATCATGGTCAATTACAGGTATACTCATTCTATGAGCACAAAATCTTGGGAATTTGTTTTGAACTCTTTCAAGAGTAAGATTGTGATTGTCATAAAATGGAGACCATATCATTTAGCCATAATCTAATATTGATATTACCAGAAACAAGTAAACTATCCTTTAGACTTGAACGGACAGATGTTTACCATGTCGTAGAATAAATCCAAGACATTTTGCAGCCTTCACCACAATATAGTTTAAGTGGTCTGAAAATTGAAGTTGTTCATCAAAAAAACATTCAGATCCTTCACAGACGAAACATAAGATAATCCATGGCCATTAATCACATAAGAAGTATCAAATCTCTCATTTCTTCTGTAAAAACTTATAAAACAGCATTTTGCGATATTCAACTTTAAATTATTCTCGGAGCACCATGCAACCAATCTATCTAAGTCATCTTGCATCAGTGTTGAATCATATAGTGACCTTATTGGCATGAAAACTTTGAGATCATCTGCGAACATCAAAAAATCAGTATGATGGAAACATTCAACAATATCGTTAATGAAGATATTGAATAACATAGGAGCGCAGTGAGAACCCTGAGGTACCCCTGATGGCACCTGAATTATAACCGATGTAACGCCTCCAACTTCAACTTGTTGGGTTCGATTACATAAGAAACTTCTGAGCCATGTTACAGCTGATTGAGAAAGTCCAAATATCTTTAATTTTTTCCATAATATATTGTGGTCTACTCGATCAGAAGCTTTTGAAAAATCCGTGCAGTGATATTGTGATTATTTTGTTTTCAAATTGATCCGTTAGTGATGAAATGAATTCATTTCTGTAGCTCAGAATGCCTGTAGTTATGCAACAATGTCCAGATGTCATATCAACCATGGTGGTGGATCACTACTATCAAATTATCAGACACAAGCAGTTCCTTCAGTACGATTATGGATATGAACAGAATATTGAAAAATATGGTAGCCCTTTTCCACATCCCTACAATTTTTCTGAGATAAAGGTTCCAATTACCCTTTTTGTTGGACTCAACGATTTTGTAGCTGAAGCTAAGGTATGATTTATTCTTCATATAGGTACTGCTTATTATGCGAATCAAGCAAAAAACCTAAAATGAAATAAAAAATAAGTGAAAAATTGAAAATTGAACAATTAATATTGAATAAAAATCGAAAGATTTCAAGCCAAATTATTTCATGACGATTCAATTCTATTCACGATCGTCTCGTCCATTTTTTTATATTAGGCTTATATTTCATTTCAGTGTGATTTCACTTCAGAGTTTTTCTGCTTGATATAATTGTTATTCATCACTATATGTGCAGTAATTCATCTTTTCAACTCGTCTAATGGCAGTATTCCGAATTACTATCATTTTAAAATGGCGTCGTTCTATAAAATAATTTGGTGTCAATAGCAAGAGTTTTAATGTGTTTTAGCTTCTATATTTCCACTATAAAACTGTTAAGAAATACTTAGTTCTAGGATTGATGGTGTTGCGGCAGAGTCGGACTTCTTTTAAAGTTATAGATTTCTATGAAAATGAAGACAAGATTTCTCACGTATGGTTTGGATAAATATTATCTGTCGGGATGTTTTGGCTAAAAAGCTTCTTCCATCCATTATAAAGGCTGAATTTCGAAGAAGGGTTGAGTTAGTGATTTGAGTGTATATAAACATGTTGCTCCACTTAAATCGACGGATGTTAATCATCAACAACCTTTTCCTGTTTTTAGCAAGAACAGAATTGAAGCACTAGGTAACCTGAGTCTCAGTCTGAAACGAACCTCTTTTCTTAATTTTCATTGAAGTGACAATATGGTAATGAAAACAAAATTGTGTTTGAAAACACTCCAATAAAATAATTTCATTGAAGCTACAGGAAGCAGTTATGAAATTATCTTGAAATAGTTTTACAAAAAGCATAAAAGCCTCACAGAAAAGAGCTATAAAACTGCTACAAATCAATTTACTTTTACAGGAAAATATGTTTCATAAGTTAATTGTAAACACGTTTCTGTGATAATTTCGTGACTATTTCATAACGGATTTTCAATTTTATTTCATAAACGTTTCTATGACAAATAATGTATAAAACAATTTCATTGCTTACAACTGTATTATGTTCTCGGCTCGTCTAATATAATCAATTAGCATTTTTGGAAGTAATTTCAAAATACCAACAATATAAAACTGTTGCAGCACCATGAAATTATAAAACAATTTTGCTGGTTGGGATATGCCTCCCCACTCACAAGCGAATTAGGTGAAATTGGGGACAAATGTGAATCGTTGTATTCACGGCATGTGCCACTATATGGGTATCTGCAATATGCTGTGTAAAGACCGTTGTAAGTAGTCTCACTGCGATTCGAAAGTGCATATAGATTATAACGACAAGGGGCCACATTGTCTGCTGCATAATTGCTCATATCTGATCCTTCTGAAGAAAAGTCGATGACAATATTCAATTTGTCTCTGTATATTTCCGTTGGAGAGAATCTTTTGAAAATAATTACTAAAATACGGTGGAATTCATGGATTGATAGGGATTTTGTGCATTTTCTTCTTTCTTTGCACCTCGAACAAGTTCGTTATTCATCTCCATCCTAACTAATGGAGAAGATGGACGTGATATAAACGAAAAAATGAAACAAAATTGTGGATGAAATATTTTACTGAATCGGCAAAATATAGTAGAGAACATGTACAAAAAATACAAAAAGGCTTTCAACACGACTCAAACAAATGCTATCGATAATTGATAATGCACTGAAACAATTGTAGAAATAAAGCCTTTTATCAACAAAAATCGAAGACAACGCTTCTAGCAAAATATAAAGATGTTGTGAAGATGTGCAGAACAAGACAATTATTTTTTTTTTTGGAACTGAAGTTTTTGACTTTCTACTACTTCATCTTGATACAAAAAAATGTGGGAATGTTCCAAAGGAAGTCAGAAAGCAATATTCAGTCAGAAGGAATCTTGTTTGAATTGATAGGGTTTTATTATTAGGAGTGACAAATTTAATTGAATAAGTGAATGAATGTCATTACGATGTCATCGATGACATAAGTGGATCAAACTTATTCCGTGACAGAAAAATCGTAATTTATTGATGAATTGTGTGGTTTATCTTATAATATTATCCAATTTGGTACTGAAGAGCCTTAGGGCAAGTGTCTTACGGCGAAACATCGATGTCTACCAGTGAAAATGACAGCGTCTAACAGTGAACTCACCTCTAATTTAGTATATTGTGTAGAAATCTGATTCAATTTCATATGCTGGTAGGGATGTGTGTAGGAATTATGTTTGACAATGTCTGTATAAGATGGTTTGTGGAAAATTGCAAAATATTGCAATGAGGTGTTTCTTAAACGAGTTATCATTTGATGATTTATTAAAAATTCATCTTTTTCCAGAATTCCCGTATACTTTATAATAACTTGCCAAGTACTTCACGTTGTGGATTCAAAGTGATACCAGATTCCCATTGGACACATGATGCTTTCGTCTTTTCGAAAGACATGCACCTTTATCTCAACAATGAAATTCTCAATACGATTCCAATAATGGAGAACAATTTGTGCAGCCAGTACCGCCATGACTAGGAGACGCAGAAATATTCCTCTGAACTTTTGTGAAACGTATTCATCTCAAAATAAATTTTTGGTTATAGTAGTAATGAGTAATTTTTTTGCTGGTATCTTTTTGGCAACACTGATTTTTGACAGATCACGCGTGAATCGTGTCTTGTGTCATTGTCAGAATTGTTCACTTTGGTCTATAATTTAACCATGAATCGACCTACGAATGAACAACGCTTGCAAATTATTGAATTTCATTTTCAAAATTCATGCTCCGTCAAGAAAGTGCATCGTGCACGTCTTTCAATTCATGTGCAGTTTCGTCGGCCTACTGAGGGAGCTATTCAGAAGCTGGTGACTAAATTTCGAACCAAGTTTACTTTATTGGAAATTAAATCACTAACACGCATACGTAGAGTAAGGACCAAAGAAAATATTGCGGCTGTATCCGCCAGCGCTCGTGATAACCGTGAAATGCCGATTCGCTGCCGTGCGCAGCAATTGGGCCTTTGTTACTCCACTACGTGGAAACTTTTGCGAAAGAATTTGGGTGTAAAACCTAATAAGATACAGCTGGTGCAAGAATTGAAGCCACACTACCTCCCACATTTGCGAATGGGCGCTGGCAAAGTTGGAGGAAGATCCACATTTTTATCGAAAAATTGTGTTCAGTGACGAGTCTCATTTCTGGTTGAATGAATACGTTAACAAGCAAAATTGCCGCATATGGAGTGAAGACCAGCCACAAGCAGTGCAAGAGCTACCGGTGCATCCCGAAAAAGTCACAAGATTATAGGTCGGTTGCCTCATCGGGCCGCACTTCTTCAAAGACGACAATGGCCGGAACGTTACTGTGAATGGCGAGCACTACCGTGTGATGACTGACGACTTTTTGTTGCCCAAAATGAAAGAATTGGACATGCCTGACATGTGGTTTCAACAAGATTGTGCCACACGCCACACGGCACGCGAAACAATGGCCCAATTGAGAGCCGTCTTCGGTGAACAGTTTATCTCACGTTTGGGGCCCGTCAATTGGCCGCCTAAATCGTGTGATTTAACGCCTTTGGATTATTTCTTGTGTGGTCATGTAGAGGCTCATGTCTACAGGGATGAACCAGCAACGACTGATGCTCTGAAAGACAATATTGAAACATTTTTACGTGAAATACCGGTCGATATGTTAGAGAGAGTGTGCCAAAATTGGACCTTGCGCATGGGCCATCTAAAGCAGAGCCGCGAGAACATTTGCATGAAATCATCTTCAATCATTAAATTATATTGATCGTTCTATCGATTCCAATGAATATTTCATAAATTTTTTCAAATTTTTTGTGTTGTTTTGAAAATCAAATGCTATACCTCTTGAAAAATCACCCGTTACATAATTTAGTTCTCATACAATTGGTAAGTATGCAACGGAAATATCTGCAGAGTAAAAATAGTGATCCAAGTACAGTCATCTTGTAATGTTTACAATAGTATAACGGTTATTTTCCTAATCAAAACAGGGTAATGTGTGAATTTTTCCACTCATTCATCTATAACAAATTAGATTCTCAACGATATACATGCATGATTATGTTTAACCAGTTTCATTACCACAATTTACGCATATCAATGGAAAATTTATCAAATTCTAATAAAATCTTTTGAGAATTTCACTTCACTATCACATAGACTGGAACTGATTCGTGAAGATCACCATACCAATATTGATTTTTCTGAACTGCATGTCCTAATGGGTTAGTGTATCTCAGCGGCGGCTCGTCAGAGGGTGCAATGAAGGCTTAGCCTCCCCATATAATTTGAGGCTATTCATCGCAATGAAACAAAAGATTGAGGAATTATTATGATTATTTTTTTCTAAAAATGCTTGGGCATCATTACTTCACCATTAATTTTTAATATAAATATATAATATGCCCGAAAAAACACTATCACTCACTACGTACTACGTACCACACTGTATCCTGCATCATAAAACCTCAAACGAACCGCCCATGAACGAATAACGAATAAACCATCAACCCGAATAATAAATGCCATACGTTGCAAGGGAGCCAAGCCTCCGACCGCTATAATAAACACAAGCTTCGCGAGACCGATTCAATCAGCGACATACGTCCCGATTTGTAATTTCAGTTGCAGAAATTATAGCAATAGAGGAGACTAGCCTCCAGTTGGCCTCCGTTAGTGTACGACTGCGTTTGTTTTTCATTCAATTATTCGGACGGGATGCCGTGACAGACCGACCGGCACTGAAAAATATTTCGGTAAATCGTTTTAGTGTTTCTTGATAATATTTGTTATTTGTGTATGAAACAGGCAGTATTATATTATGGCAGTGCTTTTTGGTATTATTTTTAATGTGTTTTTGAAGTGTTTTCTTTCAATTCCAAGGTGCTTTCACTTTTCGGTAACCTTTTTGTCCATTTATTATGGATAAGTTGGACGAAATTGAAAAATCTAACAATATAGTCGATTGGTTGGTTGCTGACAAATAATTTTAAGTCTTCATCTTATGATAATAAATTTCACATCATTAAAACTCTGGGAACGCCTCAACCAAATTTGATTTCAATTAAAGCGTCAGATAATTATATTTAGTCTTTATAACTTTAGCCTCCTCTGTTCTCCAATGCACGAGCCATCACTGGTGTATCTTGGTTCATGTGGAATGACAGTGCACTTTGAACCAATTTTATTTGAAAAAAGTTGGGTATTCATGAAAAAACTCATCCAATTTGGATTATCTAATTGGATAGTTAACTGCTTCTGAAAAGCTATTGGATTCCTATAACTTTTTATTCGAACGTAACATAACACTGTAATCGAAATTTATTCGAAACGCGTTAATAGAGTTTTTTTTCTAATAATGCTGGTGGACAGACGTGCCGATAACGACCGTCCACAAAGAAGGTACGCGGACGCCATTGTTGGAGATGGAACTCAGTTTTGTGTTCTGAATGTCCGTCGCCATCAAACGTGCCACCATTTAAATAATAATTTTTGTGAAAAGTCTTATTAGTGTTTGAAGAGAAATGGCACTCTCATTCACGCCGGTTAGAGGCCGGGGTGGACCGGATGTCCACGTGTGAATAGGATTGTATAAATTTTACGAAAAATATGTGTAAAACATCGGAAAGTCTCCCGGGCAGAAGTGTTTTTTATAATAAAAAAAAGTTTGATGAAAAATGGGAAGCAGCATTGCTTCGAGCAAGACCGCTGCGCCCCAATGACGAATTTCCTGTCAATTTTGATAGGAGGAGAATGGACAAATGCACCCGAGTGGGACACAAAGTCCAATAAACTTAGAGAGAGAGAACGTGTTGATAAAACGGGGATGAAGAAGAATACAGAAGTGTGTAGCAGAAGAGCTTTTGTTGAAATAATTCTGTGTTATATTTCTCTGCTCGAAGGAATTGAGTTTGCTAGAAATAACAAAAACCTGACAATTCATCAGATACTACAGAAACTTTCAAGCAGATTGAGTATTTGAACACTTCGGCCTCGAGAGGAAATTAATTAAAAATTACACTTGTGCTAAGTCAGTGTTTCGATGTAATTAGAAAAGTTTTTTCGCCCCGTGGGAAATCCATTTCACAGTTTTAATTGATTACCACAGTTCACTTTCCATTTTCATTCACTTCTTGGGGTGGAGGTTCGTTTACAGCTCAAAAAGAGATAAGTTTCTTCATCCTGTTCTGAATTAGGACTTCAACTTACATCCTGACTTAAACCCAGACGAAATTCATGCATTAACTTCTTCATAAAAATGTTCTGTTTTTCAATTGCTATATCTTACATCTGAAAAAGAAATCGAAATGAATATCGTTGATAAAAAACATTCGCTACCAAATGTAGAGACCTACGTTATCTTAGCGAATCTGATATTTTGGCTATGAACAAAGTGATTTGAGTAAATAATGTATCCATACTTGCTACTTTGATGAATTTACGGGTATTAGGGGTTCTATTACTGAATTCACACATTAAGAAATATGTATCCCAATGAGAATTGCGATATTGTTAATAGAATGTGACAATATTGCTCGTTGTGAATGGAAGAATGAGAGAAATTTGATTTGATTTAGATATCTCCTGGTACAACTTTCAAGAAAGCAAATATATGCCTTCTTATATAGAAACTAGCTGACCCGGCAAACGTTGTTTTGCCATATGAATAATTTTTATCAGAACACTCACAAATGATAATCCCTTGATGATATGGTGTGTACAATATTTTCTGTCAGTCCTTATTTGAGCATATTGGATGGTTCTCCCACTAGAGAGCATGCCACGTATTATTGTCCGTGTGAAAAACATAGTGTGCTCAAATCCAAGGCACAAACGGACATTTTTGGCCATGGGACTTCTCTCTTTCTGTATCTGTAGAGTAGGGATGGTGAGTGTAGAACCACAGAACTTAGGCCACATGTGACCCATTGTACATCCTCCCGAGGAGTTGTCCTCCTAGGGCATTGTCCATCCTGTCCTTTCCAGGAAGGTGGACAGGTCACTAGGAGACATCTCCTTTCCATTGGCAGGTGTAGGCCAAAACTCGCCGACCACACACTCTCTTTGACAACCTTGAGGTGTCTCACGGTGGCCTCCATGAAGGTTTTGGAAGGTGCAGCGACATTACTGTCGTTGCGCGGCTCCTTCAACCTTCTTGGGGTTCATTTCATGGAGGTGCACAAGTGAGGGAGCTTATCTGCAGGGGCAGCCGGTTCCTTGCCTTCATGCAAGGCGGAGCTCTTGGCGCCCGCCGCAGGAAGTGCTCTCGCTGTTGGAGGTGGAGTAGAGGAGAAGGAGGGTGAACTTATAATTGCTGCCACTCTTGCCTCCTTCGCTTCCTTTCACCTTTTGGCCTCGGCGCTGCAAATGCGCTTACGAAGTGATCTGCTATGTCCTGCCTTATTTCAAGCGGTAGATTGGGGTTGACATTTCTGTTCATCCCCAGCCACCACCTTAGATTGAGATGAGCACGTCTGGCCAGCTTGGGGATTGGTTTCAGTTGGTTCTGCTTTTTTTATTTCATTTATGTGTGTTTCCACGAGTAGCAAGGGAAGAGTTGGCAGAGCTCCGCATTACCAGAGGTAGGCTGAATACAATGAGGTGTCGCTCCCCAAGGGGATCGTTCGGAACCGCGTATCACCCTGCGGCAAATCAGCTGTCGGCACGATTCCTTACACCTTAGCTTGGGTAGGCCAGTCCACGGTGGTATGTTTTGCAAAGGCTTTTGGGTAGTTTCAGTTCTCCCCCTCCCCCTGCTTATTTCTGCCACTGACCAGGAGTCCGTCGACCCCGTCTGTGAAGCCGTCATTGGCTTCCCGGACAGGGCCTCCAGTCCCCTGACCGTTCCCCTATCCGCCACCTGGGGATATGCCCGATAGGTAGCCGAACCCATGGGGGCAAGGGGACTCATTAACAGTCATTGCAAATTACACACGTTTGAAATGAATTGGTACATCTGTAGGTATGATAAGGATTCGTGGTNTCTATGTGATGGGGAACAATACAAAACTGGTATACAGGGAAAATACCAAAGTTTTGTTTTACATGAAGAGACATTTGTGACATGCATTTGTGATGGACGTTCCCATGTAGTGATTTCGACAAGAGCAGATGTAGTGACTTGAGTTTGCGAAAGAATTCATAAATGAAAGCTGGTTGACCGCTGAACTTTGGCTGATAAATTGGTTTTCTGTAATATGATCTACTAGTTTCAGTATCATTGTAGGTGGGTACAGTTGAATAGATTTATTTGCCACTGAAACACAAGAATGGTTTTGTGTAACTTACACCTATCAGACACGATTAAATTAATATAGTTTCTTAACGGAAGTGATCACGTCATCTGGTGAGTTATTCTTCAGGTCAGATTCTGAAAACCAAATCCAGCGGTAGAATGGTTACAGAGCATGAAATCTGCTACTAGAGCCTGGATTCTTTTGTGAAGAATAAAACAACCTAAGGGTGAAAGACCTACTGGTCTGTCAATCTACTGAGAACCAGTTGGGTGATCAGTACAACATATGTGTGTGACTGGTAGTGTAGGTCTTCTGTGACACATTTTGAGAATTGGATAGACTCGACCGATACTTGATGAAAATCCATATCAATAACTATAACGCAGAGTCAGATGCTACAAATGCAATACGCATATGAACAGACTGCTCAAACACCAAAAAAGGCTGAGGATGTGGAGTGTACTCTAGATCAGTAAGCCTAAGGATAAAGTGGGGAATGGGAAAAAATACCAGCGTGGTTCAAACAGAACTGGCTGGTATCCCAATCGCCACAGAAGAAATAACCAGGAAAGGAATTTCTGGCAAAAATATAACAATCTGCACTGATATCAGACAAGCCCTATTAGCCTTGTACAGACAACGTGTTACCTCAGGGCTACTACTAGAGTGCCACCAAGGTAGATAATAACATTATCCTGAGGTGTGTTGAAGGGCGCGACAGAAGTATAGGTAATCGCATTGCCAACTCTTCAGCCAAGGAAGCCACTGGACTAAGAATTTTAGGAACCAGTGGCACCTATGGCCTGACGACTATCACAATTGCGAAACTAGCCTAATGTCATACCCATGCTCAATCAAAAGTGATGGTATGCAATCAAAGTATGCAATCTTGCCAGAATCACCCTGGGCGACACTGAGAAGGTGGCGCCGAAGAAATATCTAGCGATGACCAGGAAAAACCCACGCTAAAGAGTAGGATTTCTCACTGGCCACTGTCAATCAAGACAAAACCTCTATGATATGGGGCTAGTGGACACACCTCTATGCAGGATATGTGAACAGGATGATGAAACTGTCAGGCATGTCCTATTCGAGTGTACAGAGCTATCGTTAGTAAGAGAGTGTGTGTTTGGCGAGTCTTGGCCTACACCTTCTGATATAAAGGAGATGTCTCCCAGCGACCTGTCTACCTTCCTGGAAAGGACAGGATGGACGATGATCTAGAAGGAGAACTCTTCGGAAGGATGTACAATGGGTCACATGTGGCCTGAGTGCTCTGGGCCTACACTCACCCTCCCTACTCTACAGATACAGATACAAAACAACTGTGACGCATGGCTGGAGAGTACTTTCTCCACCCAGCAACTAGAAGATGCTCTGCCGATCCACTCAGTCACCAGGTCGAAATGTGCAGTTTGAGATTTGTACTATGGACTATCTTCTGTAATATGCGCAGCCATAATAGCATACTGAAGATACCCCATTTGATTGGTCAGTTTTGAGGTTGACGAATGTTCAAGATGCAAGGTTCTCTTCTCGTGTTAGGAATCGCACGTTGAAAGGTAAGACCTCGTTAGTCCTTAGCTCGTACAAGTTTCTCAACTTCTGAGAGTTGTCGTTCGTATGGGGGTGATAGCTGATTAACGGAAAAACAGATTTTTTTTTAGATTTTGGTGTCCGTAAAAAGCTTTTTATATCAGAGTTTCAATTCGCTCCATAAACATTTTGCTTCTACAGATCAATAATCTGATGCCAAGCAGAGTCACGGAATATTTCGTGAATGACCAGAAGGTTCCTGGTTGTAACACCCAGGACCTAGATTCAGAAAACTAGGAAGTTCTTGATCGTGATCTTAATCAGATGTTTCGGAAAAGACAGTAGTTCCACTAGGTGATAGATAGAATAGAGTACATATTTGCCACGTCAGGCAATTGCAATTCTGAAATGTTTTTCTATAGCCAGAATCATCAGCTATCAGATTGGCGGAGACATCCCATAGACATCAGGGAATATTGAATTGAAAGCTGATTCTGAAGGGAACTTGCGTTCCAGCGTGATTTCCACTAGAGGTTTCCGGGTGAATAAACAAACATTCATTATATTATTTCCTTCTTTATACTACATTTTCATACGTTTTTGTAATACGCATGGTTTTTCAGGAAAACACCTTGAACTAAGGAAGGAAAACACCTGTAAGTAAGAAAATTGGTGAGAAAGTTAGCAAGGCCACCAGCAAGCTGGGGGTTAAAAATAATCTGCAAACAGGGGATAACCCTTCAGTAAACAAAAATTTCAATTTGGTGGATACCAGCTCTGTTCTAGTGGGTTTTTCAGTTGACCAGGTTTCGAAATAACAAGGAGCAGATCTTAGTGCAATTGGCTGGACTCGAACGAAAGCTCATTTTCGGACTATGTGGGTGCATTGATTTGGAACAGAAAGGAGAAAATTGTTAGGAAGGGTTCGGATTTGCAAGAACACTCTAACTCTAGAAGAGTAACAATTATTATTCTTCATTTTGAACACATGTCGGTGAGATAACCGAATAGTAAACTTCAGTGTTCCAATTTTTTATTGTTTTTTCAAAAACAAATTAGATACTACCTAGAACGAGTATAAGAGTGAAGGCACTTTCATACATCCATGTTAGATATGATTCAATATCCGTTATGTATCAGCCAAAAAAGTAATTTTTCTCCAGCAAGCTTCCAACAGATTTTTTATGAGGAAACGACGTGGAAGATGAATGCTTTGGAATTTCATAGTATTTTCTCATTCACATCAATCTTTACTAGATACAGTCATCAGACTCATATTGATTTATATTCAATCGGTAACAGAAGTATACGTAATGTGTCACTGTAAAGTTATTGTTCCTCTGAATCTAGGCCAGAGAGGCAATCAGTGAAATTTCGTCCCTGTTTTCCCTGTTTTACATGACACCGTCCCGCAAGAAATGTACATTAATTCAGTACATTAAGTCAACAACACTCGACTATAAAGAAAACAGAGCATTTAAGGGTTTCGACTTGCTACATAAATTCCATCTGAGAGAAAATTTCCATATTGATGAGTGAATTAATGGAATTTGAAGGAGTCTTATCTCGTAGAGGGTTATTACCCACTGTCAATATCAAGAGGGTGTCATTTTTGAGACTGGCTCATTTCCTTCAAAGAGCAGGGGTGCTGGAGCCACCGTTACTTGATCGGTGCTCTTTAACGACCAGTTTACCAAAAATATTGTTTTCTGAAATTGGGATGGAGTTTGGTGTTCGACGATTTTTAATGTTTTCAACAGTTAGATATTTTCAGTCCCGATTGAATGAAATGAAATCCGGGCTGCTAGATCGTAATCGAATGGAAGCTGATGTACCAAACGTTTCCGTCTCATACTGCGGCAGACATCTTCAGTGGTATATGCGTTGACTGCGAGAACGAAGGTCATGTTTTGAAGTCTCAGCAACGACTGACAAATTGGAGATAGTGTTTAGAGCATCCAGTTCTTTAAATGATTCTTCTACGAATGTATCGTGTTGAATATTCCAATTTGATTGCTAAATCAAGTTTTTCCAAGCATATTCAGGTAATTTTTTAACAAGATGAGGCCCCTTCACACTGCGTAATACCGTTGTGATAATTTTCCGAAGATAACTTTATGGGAAGTGAGGAATCTAGGAGTGATAACTGAGAATACACTACATAAACACACTTTTGTCTATTTTTCACGATAATTCGTGGAAAATACACAAAAGTGTGTTTTTTTTAGTGTATCATCAGTGATTTCCACAAAATAAACAAGTCGTCAATCAAAGAAGTAGAAGTGATGAAGTGAAATGCTAATTGATAAAAGAAAGTGAGCACATAAGTAATATTGATGATACTATCTATGGAATCAAATCAAGTCAGTGGAAACGATAGCATAATTGCACAAATTGGCCCTTCGCATTCGCCGTATTTTACAGATCTAACCCCAGCGACTTATTTCTGTTTTCAAATCCCAGGAAAATGCTCGCTGAAAAAAATATAGCACCGATGAAAAGGTAGTCATCGAAACAGAGGCCAATTTTAAGGCTATAAAAATGATATCGAAAAATGGAATGGCCGCCAGTATTACTTAGGAAAGCTATAGCTTATGCTGTAGACAAAAAAGGTCCCGACTCTGTCGAATTAGGCCCTCATACACCGTGAGGGGCGGTACGAATGTCTGAGGACCTTTATACCGTCAATCTCGAAATCAGTTGTGACTCATTTGTCCTTCTGGCAAAGGCACGCCATAAGGGTGAAGGAGCCAGGCTCCAACTTGTCTTAAATCAATCAATTGGTGTCTGACCGCTATAATCCTTGTATCATCCTCATATGACATAATAAAATTTCATATTTTTTCAAATCTTAGCCGAACTTCCAGCCCAACTGTTGTATAGAACTCAACAAAATCTGCAATTCCACCACTAATACAAGCGGATGGTTCAATTGCAACAGCTATGGAAAAAACAAATCTACTAGCTGAACATCTTGCTTTCCACTCCACGGTCGATTTTCTGAAGAAAGGCACCACTCAATATTCCCACAATAGAATCCACAATGTCGAAAATTACTTTTCAACGTCTTGTGAGGCTAATTTTGAAACAGCAAGATAGGGCGTGGTTGGGCGACCGTCCAGGGTGCCGGATATAAAGGGGCCCCTGCGGCGCCCCTTTATTTCCTCTCGTTCATTGAGCGAGTAGTAGAAATTGACTAACTTAGTGTAGGAAACATTCAAAAAATATTTTTTTGTTGTGTTGTGAATGAATGAAAATTTTCATTCTTTCCACGCCAAAGGATCGTGGTTCTATCCGCAAAAAGTGTGAACTACCCGTTAAAGTCAATAGTTACCAAATCATTCAGATGAAGCAGAAAAAGGATAGGACCCAGAATTGAACCTTGTGATACACCTGATGTATTATTCCCAATATGCGATGTATTTCCTTTGAATTTCACTAAATGATTCCTGCTTGTTAGATAACTGTAAAGCCAGTTATATTAGACTCTTCTAAAGCCATAGCACTGAAGTTTAAATAGTAGTGATGATAACAGAAATGATGAGATCAACCATCTTGTTGAATACCATGCGACAGAACGAAGATTGTAATGTTGGACCACTTCTTGAAATCCGAGGATTTATTATACCAAATGATGATACTACCTTCGTCATTTTTTTTCTCATCACGTGCATACTGCCGTTTATAAGGGACACATTTTTCTCCGATAATGAAAATTGATAAAATCTTCTGAAGCATCTATATACCAAATTGTAGCTTCCTTGATCTTATCAGTACGGAGAAACAGAGATACATGAGTGAGTGTTATTTTATTGTATTGTATTGTACTTTATTGGTCAGTAATACACGACATAGTGTTTATATGAGTGACTTTCGTATTTACAAGTATAGATTCATGAGTGATGAAGTACTGCATGACTAGACAAATGCATGAATAGAATGAGGGTGAAGGAGACTATTATAACTGCAATGTGTAGAAATAGTGTTTTTGTTGAAATCATTCTGAATCATATTTCTAACTATTAATGTTTAAAATGGTTGGGTTGCTAGAAATAATAAAAACCTGACAATTTACAGCATACTACAGTAAGTTTCAAGCGATTTCAGCAGATTAAGTATTTGAACACTTTGGAAGAGCCTCGAAAGGAAATTAATTAAAAATTACACTTTTGCTGAGTCAGTGTTTCGATGTAATTAGAAAAGTTTTTTCGCCCCGTGGGAAATCCATTCCACAGTTTTAATTGATTACCAAAGTTCACTTTTCATTTTCATTCACTTCTTCAGGATGAGGTTTATTTACAACTCCGGAAAAGAGAAGTTTCCTTCATCCCGTTCTAAATTAGGGCTTCAACGGGACCATTACTATACACAATTTATACCAACAACTTTTCCCTTCATGTGACAAGGTGTGAATACCATTTTCATGCAGATGACACACAGCTAGATCTTTCTTTTGAGTTTTGTGATCTAACAGCGGACTGTTTGAATTCTGACTCGTATCAGTTACTGAACCTCACTAGGTCATTCGTTGAAAATTAATTCAAATAAATCTGTTGCACTCTTCTTTTTGACATTGACCAGGAGGTGAACTCAGCAAGGAATATGATGACAATAAGAGTAGGAGGAGATAAGATTGAAGTTGCTGACTGCTGTAAGAATCTTGGACTGATTATGGACAGTAAGTTAGGATTTAAACACCCAAAAATTCACATAAATTCACAGCCAAAGACACTTTCTGAACAACAAATTAAAATTCCAGTGTTGAGAAACGTAGTCTATGGACCATGTATTGACAGTTCTGATATAAGAACAGTACAATCATATGGCATGTTTCTTTTTCGCAAAATTTTGAAAAATGGAATCCCTTTATATTTATTTCAAAAAGTTCAGGACCAATGGCATGTACCCAATGTACCCAAGCATGAAGAAGTATTGAAACTACCTTTTTGCTATAACATTATGCTATTGGGCGATGTCCTGGATGTACCCAAATTTTCGTTGTCTTATGATGCATATAAATTCAGATATAAACGATTCCTATTCAGTCAATAATAGTTTGTTGCCTGTACCATTTGATTATTGTTACGAAATGTCACTCGTCAACCATATGTGGAGAACAGAATTATCATTTGGAGTTCAAAAATTTATTGGCTTTTCAAGGGAACTGTGAAAGAGTTGACCTCTTGTTTATAAAAACGCAAAGTAATGAGGAAAGGTAAGGTAATGAAGTTGAAGCATTGAGAAAACACACTTGCGCTCTAGATGAAAAGTAAGGTAAGGAAACGTCGGTAAGGCAAGGTAACAAGTTGGCTATTTTCAACTTTCTGCGTTGCGTTCTCACCTCCGACCAATCAGAAAGCGCCACACTACGAACTTTAACAGATATATCCGAATGGTGTAAAGGTAATGTCACCAGATAAACTCAAATGTCACATTGTGAAATTTGATTTTTCTTTTGATGGATTTAAATAAAAAAATTGCCGCGATCGTGTCAATAGTGTGTATCTTTTACTAAAGATAAAGGAACGAAAAAGGAGGAGGTTCAATGATAAACGTCATTCTCTCTTATCATTTGCTTTGGAACCAGACTTTCCGCACTGAACCATTTTTTTTTTCTTTGGTATATCTGTCTCTCAAAACTTTCAATCGCATTTGATATTGCTCC
Source organism: Leptinotarsa decemlineata (assembly GCF_000500325.1). Taxonomy (NCBI): domain Eukaryota; kingdom Metazoa; phylum Arthropoda; class Insecta; order Coleoptera; family Chrysomelidae; genus Leptinotarsa; species Leptinotarsa decemlineata. The sequence continues at coordinate 23,503 of NW_019291433.1, read as the reverse complement.
TCTCGTAGCCTTACTATTTTAGCAATCACCTGCCACCTCTTCATAATAATGATAATAATAATAATCGTCTTTATTGTTAACCCAGCTATAGTTACATACAAAAATTTAAATAAATTAGAGAGCTAGTTGCTGACATAACAAAAGGCGAAGTTCAACACAGTTAGCCCAAGTGCTTCTAAGTTGTTCTTCCACTCAACCTCAAAAAAATGTACCCAAGCTGAAACAAAAAAAAAGTAATACATAAAGAAAAATTGGGATTGTTCCAATATCTATTAGGATGCTGGAGAAGACGTCCATTACTAAGACTTATTCTGGTCTCATAATGATGAAAAGTGTATAGGGTCGGGCAGTTTATATTTAAAGTTGGCTTTCGAACAGAAGGAGTTTGAATCTTTTCCGTAAAATAGAAAGTTCTGAATTTCTTATTTCTTTTGGTAACAGGTTGATCACTTGACAAATATTGTAGCTGAAAGATCGCTTGAAAAATCAAGTTTTAAAACTAGGTGGGGTAAGAGTACCCTTAAATCTGATTTTCAGATTGTGGACATCAGTACGAAAAGTGATTTTTCTGTACAGATAAGGCGGCGTTTTGGTTTGTATAATTTTGTTATATAAATTAGCATCATTCAATATCCGTCTATTTTCCATTGTGATCCACCCAGTATCCCGTAACTTATGGAATATTCTTTGATATTTCCTAATTCCGTGAATGAGTCGTAGACACGAGTTTTGTACTTCCTGTATTTTCTGAGCATACTGTTTGGTTAAACATGGCCCATATAAAGTATCCGAGTAGTTGAAGCGCGATAAAACCAGTGCATCACAGAGAGTTGTTTTCATCTGTTTCGTGAGTATGTGTCTGTGTCCATAAACAAGTTTCAACGAAGAATATGCCAGTTGTATTTGTTTGTTTGTATGTTTCTCAAACCGCAAGTCAGAGTCGATTATAACTCCAAGATTTTTGAATTCATTCGTGGGTTGTGAAGGAACATTATTAATCGTGATTGTAAGAGATCTTTCATTGATTTGTTTTTGAAAATTTCATCTTCCTCATCATAAATTATTGGGTATTGTTTTATAATTGATATAAAATATGCGTATTTCATAATATTATAGAAATGAAAGTTATTATTTACTTCATATGAATAATTGCTGCTGTCAAGATTATGGAAATGGAATGTCAATATTTGTTTATGCATTCTTGCCAACCCAAAAATTACCAAAACCTATAATCACTATGAAAATTCTTTGTACTTTACTTTTGATGAACGTCAAAAAATGGATACCTTACCTTACCTCTCTGTATAACCTTATTTTGCATTATTATGAACTAACGGTGACAGAGTCTAATGGCTCTTCTTTTGTTTACTTTTATTAAATGTCAATCTATTGAAAAATTACCTGATATTACTCTGCATATTGGTAAATATTTCATTTATAGTCAAGGAGAATATTTTCTGATCAATCAGATTGGGGCAAAAGAGCTGCTCGCTTTCCTTTGTAGCGCGAGAAGCAAAAAGTTAGCAAAACCTACTTCATTGAAGTTCCTAATACCCAAAATGTTCACCAAGGTGGGGCAAATGGTTTCNTTGGGAGGGAGTTTGGTGTTCGACGATTTTTAATGTTTTCAACAGTTAGATATTTTCAGTCCCGATTGAATGAAATGAAATCCGGGCTGCTAGATCGTAATCGAATGGAAGCTGATGTACCAAACGTTTCCGTCTCATACTGCGGCAGACATCTTCAGTGGTATATGCGTTGACTGCGAGAACGAAGGTCATGTTTTGAAGTCTCAGCAACGACTGACAAATTGGAGATAGTGTTTAGAGCATCCAGTTCTTTAAATGATTCTTCTACGAATGTATCGTGTTGAATATTCCAATTTGATTGCTAAATCAAGTTTTTCCAAGCATATTCAGGTAATTTTTTAACAAGATGAGGCCGATTCACATTGCGTAATACCGTTGTGATAATTTTCCGAAGATAACTTTATGGGAAGTAAGGAATCTAGGAGTGATGACTGAGGATACACTACATAAACACACTTTTGTCTATTTTTCACGATATTTCGTGGAAAATACACAAAAGTGTGTTTTTTTAGTGTATCATCAGTGATTTCCACAAAATAAACAAGTCGTCAATCAAAGAAGTAGAAGTGATGAAGTGAAAAGCTGATTGATAAAAAAAAAGAAAAAAAATGAGCACATCAGTAATATTGATGATACTATCTATGGAATCAAATCAAGTCAGTGGAAACGATAGCAAAATTGCACGAATTGGCCCTTCGCATTCGCCGTATTTTACAGATCTAACCCCAGCGACTTATTTCTGTTTTCAAATCCCAGGAAAATGCTCGCTGAAAAAAAAAAGCACCGATGAAAAGGTAGTCATCGAAACAGAGGCCAATTTTGAGGCTATAAAAATGATATCGAAAAATGGAATGACCGCCAGTGTTACTTACGAAAGCTATAGCTTATGCTGTAGACAAAAAAGGTCCCGACTCTCAGTCGAATTGGGCCCTCATACACCGTGAGGGGTGATACGAATGTCTGAGGACCTTTATACCGTCAATCTCGAAATCAGTTGTGACTCATTTGTCTTTCTGGCAAAGGCACGCCATAAGGGTGAAGGAGCCAGGCTCCAACTTGTCTTAAATCAATCAATTGGTGTCTGACCGCTATAATCATTGTATCATCCTCATATGACATAATGAAATTTCATATTTTTTCAAATCTTAGCCGAACTTTCAGCCCAACTGTTGTATAGAACTCAACAAAATCTGCAATTCCACCACTAATACAAGCGGATGATTCAATTGCAACAGCTATGGAAAAAACAAATCTACTAGCTGAACATCTTGCTTCCCACTCTACGGTCGATTTTCTGGTAAAAGTCACCACTCAATATTTCCACACTAGAATCCACAATGCCAAAAATTACTTTTCAACGTCTAGTGAGGCGAATTTTGAAACAGCAAGGTAGGGCGTGGTTGGGCGATCGCCCAGGGCGCCGGAAATAAAGGGGCGCCGCAGGCAACACTAGAATAGAACGCAGTGAAAAACAAATGCATGCATTTGATTTTACTGGGAATCCTCGATCATCGAGAAAAACATTATCTATCTCTATTTTACGTCCAAATTTGAGAGAGTTGATGTTATTTTTGACGAAACGAAACACACTCAGCTCATTCTTATTCATTACATCGGTGCACTCACTTGAAACAGACTGACTGAAGTTATCATTGATGTTTTGAATGGATATGGACTGTAACTGAACAATTGTAGGGATAGGGGTAATGACAACGGGCTAACATGGAAGAAAAAAATATTGGGGTTCAAAGGGAATTCTGGGACCACCGTGTGGCTCTCACAGCTACAATATCGTACTCTGCGATGCCGCATCAGTCACTTTGTTTGGGGTATGTACCCCAGACTTTGGCTGAAAGACAGCAGGAGTCTCGCAAGAAAGAGAAGCCGTCACAACCAGTGCTTGCACTTCCCTACATCACAGAATTATCGGAGAGGATAGGAAGAATTGGTTCCAAATACAACATCAGAACCTGCTTCAGATCCGGTAACACTATCCGTTGCAGCCTCACGAAAACCAGGCCACCAAACGCGGACTGCGATTCCAAGAATTGCATTTACCGGATACCCTGTGAGTGCGGAAAATCCTATATTGGTGAAACTAAGAGGCCATTGAAGTGAAAAACATAAAAAATGAATTGAAATTCAAAAAATCACCTGGACATGATGGTATAACTGCAGAAACATTGGTTTCAATGTGCGACGCCATTGTACTACCACTAACATTTATTATCAATAAATCATTAGAAAAGGGTGTCTTTCCTGAAACTTTCAAACAATCGATTGTTAAACCAAACTATAAAAATGGCGAGAGGAGTGGTGTGACAAATTACAGACCAATATCCCTTATTCCTTGCTTAGCCAAGATATTAGAAAAAGTTGTGAAAGTTAGGCCGAATAAATTTCTTTCAAAATATAAACTTTTGTCAAATTCTCAGTACGGTTTTCGTGAGGGAAAATCCACGCAAGACGCAATTGCCATTGTGTCAAACAATATTTATGACTTTCTAGATAAAGGAATTCCGTCGATTGGTGTATTCCTAGACCTAGCCAAGGCATTTGATACCGTGGATCATTCCATTCTTCTGGACCCACTTGAAGATTTGGGACTAAGGGGTACAGCACATTCGTTTTTCAGAAGTTATTTGAAGAACAGAAAACAGAAAGTACGAATACAAGATAGTGAAAGTGAAGAAAAAGAAATCACATGTGGTGTATCCGAAGGCACGGTATTAGGGCCTGTATTGTTCTTGATATATCTGAACAATATTTTTCAATTGGAGTGAAACGGAAAGATCGTTAGCTTTGCGGATGATACTGTCATAATATATAATGACAATAATTTGTATGAACTTAAATTGAAAATTGAAAATGACCTGACAGAAATAAAATTGTGGTTTGATCATCGCTTATTGTCAATCAATTTCAACAAAACAGTTTACTTACCCTTCAGTAGCTTTGAAAATGCACTCCCCACCTTTAATATCATGATCCAAAAGAAATATAAAATAAATCAAGCCAAAAATATCAAATACCTTGTCACTTTAAATGGGACCAACATGTGAGATTTCTGACTCAAAAGTTACACTGTTTAGTAGAATCTCATTTGAATTATGGAATCATTGGTTGAGGGGGTTTTTCGAAAAGTTATTACAATATACTGGAAATCTCGCAAAAACTGTTCCTCAAAATTCTTCTCAATAAAAATAGAAGATATTCTAGTGACTTGCTGTTTTGTGAAGCTGGTGTTAATGATGTTAGACAATTATATTACATACAAGCAAATCTGAGACAATTTATATACAGATCTGAGTTGATAATGCAAAACCATAATTACTCAACTAGGCATAAATTTGAATGTTTGCATTGCCAAGCACAAGAAACACACACAGCGAGGGGAAACCAGCAAATATATTTCGTATTGTTTCGAGAATCCTTTTTATATTCCCGATGTAATGCATTTTGATGATTGACGGAGTTAACAAGTCGCACTGTAATCCACTTTTTCCTTTTGTTTTCTTCTCTTCGTATCCTCTTACTCCGCGTATTCTGTTTAATCATTATTTTAAGAGTTTCTGTTAAATAATTTGCCTGTTCATCGGTAGTTTGTAGATTAGTGTAGAAAGACCAGTCTTGTTCTCTAATAGCCTGGAACATCGAAGAAAGGTTGGAGAATTGTCTCTCTTCTATAGATACTTCCACTGAAGGTGTTCAAGTGACTTGGCACATTCGATTCCACAAAAAGCCCTACATATCAGAAACACGCGACGACCTCAAACTTCACTGTTCGTGAACTCTTCCATCTGGATGACTGCGTTCATTTGGAATAAACTTCCTGAGAACTTTTTTGCAAAAATATTTAATCTCCAGTGATTCAAATCTTATGTGAATTGCTATTTTTGCACAGGCACCGCTCTGATAGCGCCTTAAGGATTTTCCCGTAGTGCTTGTGTTTTGTTCATGAAAATGATATCGCGATGTGTCAAACTGGATACTTTGTCAGAATGAAGAATAATGAAATATTATTTGAGCAAACGTGTATCGCGAACAATGTTTTGCAACTGTAGCAAAGCTAACATCAGATTCATTCTGGTTCATTCACCAACTCCCGAATTCCTGAACAATCTACATCATTATAATATTATCCAGACATCCCCTGAATGGTTTTCCTCCCCGAAGTCTGCAATAACCCTTTTGCACACGCACTGATAATTCCCAGCCATAATTTTTCCCAAACTCGCTTATACAATCATGAAGTTCGAGGCATTCTCAATCCTACATCACCATCTCATGAATATAGGATGAGGCTTTATACGAATATAATAAAGAATTCTCCTTAGACGAAGGAGATAATGTAATAAAATCGAAAACATATTCCGGTTTCGCTGATGAAAACAAAATCCTGCTATGTTGCGAGAGACGCGATGGGGGAAATATCAAAATGAAAAGCTTCTGTCAATACAAGAGGTTCACAGAGTTTATATTTGTGAATTTGGGTGAAGGACGTTAAAGAGAAAAAGGACTATTGAAAAGAGTCGATATTTTCGGTATGTCAACGAAATCAGTGATGTATCGTTTTATACCGTGAGCCACACCATTTTGATATCTACACTAGAAAAACTTGGGATAAGAGACAATTGTCATCTGTTATTCAAAAACTGGCTTGAGAATCGAAGACTATGTGTTAGAATAAATGAAACACATAGTGATTTAAAAAAATTGAATATGGTGTGCCTCAGGGTACCGTGCTGGGGCCATCTCAATATACATCAACAGCTCATTTTCCATTCAGAGCAAAGGAAGGATAGTAAGCTTTGCAGATGGTACTGCAATTTTTTATAAGGAAGAGTCATGACCTACTTTGAAAGAATAATCAGATTTTTTTCCAATCAAATCTATTTTTGATAACAAGCTTCTAACCATTAACACGGATGAAACTTATTCCTCAACTTTTTTTAATTACAAAACAACAATGCCCAAATTTGATTCTCTATCTCTAGAAAACAATACACGAATATTGTCGGCAAGTAGAATGGAATATCTTGGAATAGTTATAGATATCCACTCCTACAATACCAGAGGACAAAGAAATGCAACATATCTCGGACCACGCTTTTGCCAAATATTACCAGAAAAACTAAAAAATATCAACAGTTCTCACATGTTCAAGAGAGAAGTGAAGAAATTCATTCTGAATACCGAAAGAGCTTTTTTTCTGAGTTTATCAATCAAACTATTTCAAACAGCAATTGAAGTCAAGTATTTGTTGAGCAGACGACAATAACTATGTATTTTGTCTGAAACTACTGTCTCTGTTGATAAGGTTATTGATTAGTTGATCATTCATTATTTTACAATGTTACGAACAAGCGAAAGATTTTCATTGTTTCTGTGATTATCTTGTTTATTTTCGATAGCTAGCTGAAAAAGCAAATGAGCCACTGGAATCAATAAAGTCGCCCCGGAGCGACAATTAATTTTTGTTGTTGTTTCATACTTTCATGAACAGTTGAATGATATTTATTTTCCACCTGAAACAATAAAAGATAATATATCACAGTCTTGTGCATTTTACTATTTAAATGTATATTATTCTATAAATTCAGTCAATATTTGTGTCTCCTAAGTTTATCAATACCTATATATAATGGGTAAAACTTCAATATTCGTTATCCTCACGAACAAATATGAATTTCTGTTAGCTGTCTGTATGTGTTTGTTTGTTTCTTAACTTTTTTGTATTCTTTTTACTATTTTTATTTTCTTATTATTTTTTACTACCACAAAAAATTGTTTTATAAAAAACTAATCAATACATTTTATTGTATGATTTTCACTATAAAAAGGTTTTACAAAAACCGCGACACGTGTTTCGCTATACAATAGTTTCCTCAAGCATAATTATGAGCATGAATAAGTTTATGTTTGAGGAATCTATTGTATAGCGAAACACATGTCGGGATTTTTGTAAAACCCTTTCATAGTGAAAATCATACACTAAACTGTATTGATTAGTTTTTCAATATGGATTTTCATCCAGTATCGGCCAGTTCTATTCAAAACTTGTTTTATGTAAGTAATTGTGATAATGTTATACTCATGTGACATTATTTAATTTTTTTCGTATTCTTTAATACAACCACACACATGGTTGAACCCTCAGTGGTTTTGCAATTTATTCATCATTACCTTCGAGATGTTAATTCTATTTTGTTTGCAACATACATGAATAAATACTCATTTTAACCGTACTGATCACTGGGTCCGAGAATCATGTGCCCTGAGCAAGCGCAGTGAGCCAAGAATGACAGCCTAATGCATCTGTCCGGCTTAGATTTCTGCCTTAATGCGGCAAGCCGGTATGATTTCAAGATTAATATAATGAAAATGATGATGATTGTTTTCATTAACTGAAATAAAAATCATTTAAATACATAAAAATATGTTTTCTTGATCACGTAACATTGAAAACAGTCTTTAAAAATTGTCTAGGTATTTCATAGTGGAATCGGTAGGCTATTCAAATCGAATCAAATTGAATTAAATATACTTTATCGTCTGAGAACGCAATTTTCATAGGCAAAGTCGTTTACAAATCAAAAGAAGAAACAACGATCATCTTCATATATCTATCGATATGATGAATAGTCAGGTAGAAAAAGTAATAATAATTATAATCAAAATACAATAGACACACAAATGAATCAAAGTTACTTTGGTACATTTTCTTCGTCCTAGTCAACATAAATATGAAATTCAAGTACTTGGTTAATAGTAAAATTGGTCACAATGAGAATTTTCACATTCATAATACGGAAACACATCAACAACATGTGCAATCATAAAATGCATGTGCAAAATTGCTTTGTACGAATTCATAACACTGGTTTAAGTTGAATATTGCTATAATTGTATGCATTCAGAATTTACACCCATTCATTGCTCTAACTGAATAGAAATTTCGTAAAATAGGTAGAGGATTCGAAAACGACTTTCTTCAGTGAGAGTACTGACATATTTCATTACATGCAGCAGCAACTAAATAAACTCTAAACTTTTCATCGAGTTCCTATCAATGAATAAACGAACTTTCCTGCGCTACATTGTTAGTCCCAATAACTTCGTTTGCCTCCATTGCTGTTTCCGGAAAACCCATTGAAAAGAAGTTATAGGGAACATAAACCTATGTAACGTTTCCTATTTTCCATTTATGTGACAATCAAACATTCTTATTGTTCCTTTATTGTAGGGAATTTCTGTTTATTCACTGACGTTTGTATAAGACCGCGTAGTAAAGAAAGAATCACGATAAGAAACATTCTTTGTCACGAAATTTATTTCGATGGAGTTGCGTGAATAAACAAAATGGCCCGTGCAGGTAAGTTGGAACGAGCAAATCGAGTGCTTGGTTGTGTGTGAGATGGTCTATTCTTTCCCAATGTATATTACTTGAGTTTTATCTCAATTTCGACAGGTGTTTCAATCACCAAGTGATCATCTTCGAGAGCAAGACTCAACATTTCAATCTCCTTCTTGAAGATGATCACTTGGTTTGGTTTTGGAATGAAACTCCATTAATAGCCATCACTACATCGAAGGTTCCAAACAGTGCAATACAAGTACTTTACCAATGTGGCCTCTGATTTGGAAACTGAAACCAGAAAGGTGAGGAAAAGAGGTGGATATGGATATTGGTCATTTTTGAGATAGGACATTACAGAACTGTCACTGTTAGTATAATGTTTTCTTATATTTATTTTTGATTAGGGAATTTTTTCATCGATTTCAATCAATGAAATCCGTTCAGAAGTGAAAACATGAATATTTGTATCTGAAGAGTGGGGCCACATGTGGCCCGTTTTACATCCTGCCCTTACCAGGAAGGTGGACAGGTCAATAGGAGAAATATTCTTTATATCGGCTGGTGTAGGCCAAGATTCGCCGAACACACACTCTCTTATTGACAATAACTCCGGACACTCGTATAAGACATGCCTGACAGTTTCATCTTCCTGTTCACACAATATGAAGGTGTTGACAGTGGCCAGTCAGCAATCCTACTGTTGAGAGTAGCTTTTTCCTGGTGATCGCCAGATATTTCTTTGGAGATAGCTTCCAAGGGTCGCCCAGGGTGATCCTAGCAAGACTGATTCCTTTGATTCCATCTCATCTCTTTAGGGATTGAGCATGGGTTTGACTTTTGGCTAGTTCCGCAATTGTCGAAGTCATCAGGTCGTAGGTGTCCTAAAATTCTTAGTCCAGCCGCTTCCTTGGCTGAAGAGTCGGCAATGTAATTACCTTTACTCCTGTTGTGCCTTTCAACCCACCTCAGGATAATGATATTATCGTCCAAAGCTTGGGCTAAACCTTGGTGGCACTTCAGTACTACCCCTGAGGTAAAATTGTCTGTTCAAGGCTAATAGGGCTTGTCTTCTATCAGTGCAGATTGTTTTTGCCGGAAATTCCTTTTCTGGTTATTTCTTTCATGGTAATTGAGATACCAGCCAGTTCTGTTTGAACTACGATGGTATTTTTTCCTATTCCCCACTCAATCCAAATCGTTAGACAGCCTGATTACAAAAAAGCTAACATGGGATTGTAGACACATTATAATCATTAATTGACAACATAAAATCAGTAGTGGTAGATCTACCAGCAGAAATCAGCTCATTCATCAACACATTATGATAAATGCCTTCAGAAATAGACACCAGGTGAATTCTATTCACACAGATTTTTCAAAGGCATATGACCAAGTAAACAACGATTTGTTGTTGCATAAACTGAACGCTTTGGGTATTCAAGAAAGCATTCTGAAATGGATCAAAAATCATCTAGCCTGCAGAGTACAGTCTATGAAATATGGTAACTCAGTATCTTTCTCAATCACCGTTTCATAGGGTGTACCACAGGGTTCCCATTTAGGGCCATTGCTTTTCAACCTATTTGTGAATGACTTAAAAGATGTTATTCTTTATAGTAAATTTCTTTTTTTTCCTGATGACCCGAGGATGTTTATAGTTATTCATGACTCAACTGATACAGAATTATTACAGTACGATTCATTTAACTCTGGTCGCTGGTGAGATATAAATCTACTGAACATAGACAAATGTCAAAAAATCATTTCTTTCCGAAACAAAAATCGACATTAACCGACCATCTCAAATCAAACAATCATAACTGAAAACAACAAACACAATCGGAGATTTAGGAATCACTCTCGACCAAAAAATGTCATTTCAACTCCATATTGCAAATATTACTACTGAAGCACTAAAAATGTTAGGTTTCATCCTTAGATCTGCAAATGAATTACCTCTCACTTCAATAAATATCATATATTGTTCAATTGTTAGATCAATAATCGAATACAATTCCACAATTTGGTGTTCTTCATATCATGTGGATATTGATATGCTTAAAAGTGTTCAAAACAAGTTTTTAAGGTACTTTGCATATTAACTGGGATATCAAATTGGAGAATATGACTATAAAATTATATTGGACATTCTTGATTTGAATACTCTGGCTCATAGAAGATTAGAATCAGATCTTGCACTGATTCATAAAATCATCAATGGTAGCATCAATTCCGCGGAACTTGTCGAACTTATAACTTCAAATGTGAATCCAAGGAGAACAAAAAAATCAAAAATCTTCAAAATAGGGGAGATCGGGGCAAGATGAAGTTCGGGGCAGCACGGGAAGTAAGCTTGTGTGCGTGAATAGTAATCGTGTTCGGAGCGGCGACAGCGCCATTTGCACGAACTTCACTCTCCGCTAGTGTATCCAAGCAGGCGAACAGGTTAGAACTCGTTTTCGCGTTGCAGAGAGAAGAAAGTGATATTGCAAGTGTTTTTACGCGATATTCGATTCGAAAACTGATGTACAGACATGTAAGTACCTGTGTTGATGCATTATTTCTATCCCGAGCTCATTATAGTAGTCCAAAACATTAAATTCAAAACATAAAAATAGGCATTGCCGTTAATAAATAAATGAATGAATAAATAATCCTGAGCCATCTTTGGTTTTTGAGCCATCTGTATATATGCGTATTGCCATAAAACATGTCGTTGGAATTGAAACGGGTATATTTCTAGACGAGATTAGTGCCAAGGAAAGTAATGTTTCACGGAATACACTTTAATATTGAACTATGGATATAAGTAGAATTGTCAATTTTTGGTTGAAACAACGATAAAAATGGAAACAACAATAAAAATTAATTGGCGCTCCGGGCGACTACATTGATTCCAGTGGCGCATTCGCTTTTTCAGCTGCAAGAAAACCCGGTAAAACCTGCAGCACCACATCATCTGAAGATCTTGATCTACCAATGTCCTCTCTCATAAAACAAAATGTAGGGTGTCTCCAGAGGCTCCAATAGATTCAATGCATCGCCAGAACACTTCAAGACACGACTATCGTCAAACTTAAACCAGTCCGTTTCGTTTTCGACCAAGGCGTAATAATGACCAAATTCAACGCCAGAACCCAAGTGACTGCATGAATATTATAATAGTGGTCTGCTAGATTGAAATGTTCATCTATTTCGAACCTTCCAAAGAGTTTCTTGCTTCCGTCAGTGGTCGAGTCTTGTTTGAAGATCATCAGTTTTATCATTAGATTGACTGGTGCCTCAGCTATACTTGTTTCCTTAGTTAGTTTGGCGAATGTTTGGCAATACAGTCGATCATCACCTGTTGAAAATTCCATTCTCAGATGATTCAACAATGAACTTTGCACGGACTGGTTATTAGTCATATTAGGAAAAAAAATTCATATTAGTTTTCACTATCTCTTGAACGTTTATTGCAAGGTGAACAAGTGAGGATTTTTTCAGCAAAAGATTTACAAATACAAGACGAGATGGACTGTACGGAATTATTCAATCCAGAGCGGTCAGGAGTACTCTCTACTGATTCGTAAGGAAGAACACGTTTCACAGAATCTCCATAAGAATAATTTCTCAAGCTGCAATCGATCCTTCCAAGTGAAGAAGGGTTTCGTAGAGGGATCAATTCGGCTCTTGCTTCATGAAGCTCTTCCACTGAAAGGGAACCAGAACTACGAGGAGTGCAACTCTTATTTGAGGGGCAAAAATGACCTGAGTCCACTGACCGCACTGAAAAAGAAGAAGGTGGATCAATCACTTGCGAATTAACCTTGATAGAGATTGATGAATATACACATATCTTGGCTTGTTTCGAAGAGATTTCAGTTCTGTACTGAAATTAGGGCAATGCATAATCTCATCAAAATTATGTGAAAGAGGAATAGTTCCAAGGACCTAAGTAGCATTGCCACGTTGAATAGCAATACTAAGTCTTCCTATTACTGGAATTTTTTTCCAACACCAAATCGTTATTTTTAACACTTCGACACGTGTTTTTGTATCACCAAGTGATCATCTTCAAAGAGGAAGATAAAACTATAAACTATAAACTAATGCGAGCTAACCCTATTTATGCTATAAAGGTAACCCATTCAGGTAAACCATCCAGGCGTACTAACCATACACGTATACCAAACTAAATTAATTTTACAATTCTGCCTTATCTATTATTTTACAAAATATGTTCATATAAAACAATTTTCAGCTATATAAAAGCCAATTTCACAATATTACCTATCCAAATTATGTATTTATCTTGGTTTTTGTCCTTTCTGAAAGTCGAGATTTCGTTCATTCTTAACCGAAACTTTTTCTTCCTTATTATGTCATCTACAATACCCCTCGAGAAACCGTTAGTTACTGCTATTTCCTGTATTGTACGTACACTACAGGAAATGCAAAAAAATATTATGGACAGACAAAAAGATCTTTTAAAGTAAGATATAAGGAACACATAGCACACTTAAAATATGGAAGACCTGAAAAATCAGCAGTCGCCCATCATATTTTGCAACAAAACCTTTCCATAGACTTCAGTTTTTTAAGATTAGTTAGACAAGTTAACAACAACAGGCAACTAGACGCCTATGAGAGTGTAGAAATAAGTAAACACAATAATATTATGAATAACGATGACGGACCTATACCAAAGAGCATACTATATAGCTGGGTTACCTTTATAGCTCGCATTAGTTTCTAGTTTTAATCTTCCTCTTTGAAGATGATCACTTGGTGATCGAAACACGTGTCGAGGTGTTAAAAATAACGATTAGGTGTTGGGAAAAAACTCCAGTAATACTCATTACTACATTAAAGGTTCCAAATAGGGCATCATAAGTACTAATTCTTTCTACCAAAAAAGAGGTAGAACGGTGATCTTTCGTTGCTTGGCCTATTCTCCTTCCGAATTCATGAACGAATAACAGAGACTCCGAATAACATAAACACCAAAAGTTTCAACCGCTACGGGATGGAACAGATAGTTAATTTCTGTACTTATTTTAGATTTTTTCGCTGATAACTTCATACTGAAAATATGCATGAGAAATCTATCGATGGATTGATTTATGAAATGAGTGTTCATGGTGTAAGGATAGAAGCACCCTCAACTGTGGCTCAGTCACAGAAACAACATTTACTCCCTTGAAATGATGAAATCCCCGGATACAGCACAACTCACGACTGATCCAACGCATCAAACATTGGCCTAGGAGCATTTGACCGACGCAAAACCCGCACTGCATTCGAGATCCCTCGCTTTGTAACAAAAGACGGCCGATTCATCATCAAGACGTGCTTGATTATTTAGTTCGTGCAGCTTCGTCAACGATCCCTTTTCTGATAGAGGTTAGATGGGTTCACTGTGTGGTCGGAAATGTTTGAGATAACGGAATGGAATTCAGTTGAATCAGATCCAAATATAAAAATTTTAAATCAACAGGAAGTTGACTTAGATGGATATTTTTTTCACTTCAAAACTGGACAATGATCCAGAGTGGATGTTTTTTATTACGATGGTCTTTTGGATTCAACTTCGAGGAATTTGAGAATATGATTCTTCGAAGAAATCATATAAAAGAAAAATTAAACTGGCATATTTGTCTATGCAAAAACTGATACCGTGATGCAGAAAATTTTCTCTGAATAATATCCGCAGCATCATGAAAATTGTGTCTGTATCTGTAGAGGAGGGAGGATGAGTGTAGACCCACAGCACTTAGGCCACATTTGACCCATTGTACATTCTCCCGAGGAGTTGTCTTCCTAGGTCATCGTCCATCCTGTGCTTTTCAGGAAGGTGGAAAGATCACTAGGAGACACCATCTTCATATTGGCAGGTTTAGGTCAAGACTCGCCAAACACACACTCTCGTTGGTACCCTTGAGGTGTCTCACGGTGGCCTCCACGAAGGTTTTGAAAGGTGCAGCGACATTACTGTCGTTACACGGCTTCTTCAACCTTCTTGGGGTTCCCTCCGTGGAGGTAAACAAGCGAGGGAGCTTTCCTGCAGGGCCAGCCGGTTCCTTGCCTTTATTCAAGGCGAAGCTCCTGGCGCCCGCCGCAGAAAGTGCCCTTGCTCTTGGAAGTGGAGCAGCCATCCAGCTGTCGGTTCGATTCATTACACCTTAGCTTTGGTAGGCTGGTCTTCGGTGACATGTTTTGCAAAGTCTTTTGAGGAGTTTTAGTTCCCCTCACCCTACTTACTTCTGCCACTGATCAGGAGTCCAGCGACCCCGTCCGTAAGGCCACATTGGCTTCCCGGGCAGGGCCTTCAGTCCCCTGGCCGTTCCCCTATCCGCCACCTTGGGACTCGCCCAATAGGTAGCTCAACCCACGGGTCTGAAAATTATAAATATCAAAAATGATTCAAGTTATTCTACTCCTGTACTATGCAGGAAATTTAAAATCATCGCCTTTAAAAAAAAGTATCATTCCAGGCGGCAATTGAGACGTTCAGCTACTACCAAGTCTTTTCGTGACTTGCGGATAGATGTCTCACCCATTCACAAAAGAGTTTTCCTTGCCTGGATATCCGGATACAAAGGCAATAGAAAGGCCGATGATTTAGCCCGTGAAGGTGCATGATAGGCTCAGAACCCTTCTGTGAGCTGGCGGAAGTGAGTGTGGAGACATCTATCAAAGCAAGAATGCAAGCTACATCGCTGAATTGGTAGAAGAGGATTCCACGAATGGGAATGGGAAGAAGAATCATCAGTTCACTTGCTATATTATTGCAAAGCGTTAATAGGGCTGAGGCACGAGAGATGCGAGAGACACCACAGGCTAAAAGCTATATGAAGAAAATAATATCAAGGCTTTGAAGTGTCATTGAAGAAATCAAGCTAGATGAAGGGCTTTGATAACCAAGGGCATCATAATAGATCTGCAGAGGTCACAGTGAAACAGGACGCAGGTTATCTGATCGAAGAGGCAATTTCATGTGTTTTATTTATTCAGGCTATGCTTTAAAGTGCAGCAATGGACTGATGATACCAATGGCAGGTCGAATAGCTGGTTCCGCGTCAACATCTCTTTGCAAGAATTTCAAGTGCACAACACCGCTATGATCGAAAAAGAACCGTCAACATCACCTTCACTTTTGATCGACTTTGACGAGCTTTTTTCGTGGAATTTTCTAATATAAATTCTTCTGACCAAGTTAGTTTGATGCCTTCGACATAACAACCCAAGTAGTTCACTTTTTATTCACACCGAAGATTTCAACTTGTACATCGCTGATGGAATATTCGAAGCAACTTAAGTTCGTTTTAGATATATAAAAACTTTGTCACCTCAATAACAAAGAAGCACCCTAATTTTCAATTGAAAATTCAGGCGTCAATCAGCTTTTCTCAAAAAGTCAGTGTGATTTTTGTTCGTTATAATCTCTACTTTCTGATGGTGTGAAAAAAATACATCACTGAAAGTAAATTTTTTCAGAAAATGTAAAAAATCGAAAAAAATTCGAATTCGAAAATCGAGATAAACTATTTTTTACCCTTAAAAACTCACCCCCTCCCACTTCTCGAACTCAGATCATCCGTAATTTATTTTTCTTGCCATTTTTATTTTATTTCTTTTTATTTTTTACCATTTTTGAAGGCTTCAGGCCTGATCTATCAGGGGTCTCAAATCACAGTTGTTGCCTAATCCTAACGCTGTGAGGCTGACAACTTATGAGTTAGAATTTGCTACTGCCAAAGTTACATATAACTCTATTATAGAATCTCAACTAAGATTTGAAATCTCTTTCTGGGATGTATGTACTGTGGCAACATTTCAATCAATTTTAGTTATACAGAAAAGATCTGTACCTTCCGTGTGTGAAGCAAAGCCACAATATTTTGCAGACCACTTGTTGAGGAAAAGAAAATCCTCGCCGTGATATCGATTTTTCCATTGAAACTATATGTCTCATAGTTAAGCATCAAAGTCGGTTTTCAATTAACGCAAACGCCACAAAAAAAAACTTCAAGTTGCTCGTTCCAAAATATTCCCTCATTGAAAACTCTTTCATTTATAATGGGTTGAAAATATTTAATTACCTTCCATCGCTTCTGAAAGTGCATGCCATAACAGGAACTTCAGGGAAGTTTTGAAGGATATTTTTGTGAGAAAGCCTATTGTTATTCTGAGTACTATCAAAATACTTTTCATTTCAACTTGTGTTGTAATCAATATTGGAAAATTTCATAATATATTCTTATTGGCTACCATTTTCGACAATTATTCAATTGTGATAAGGAAATACAAACCGTTTTTGTTAAATTTTTGTATCCTTTTTTGTTGTATGTACGTATGTTCAGTCACTATTTGTAATTTAATTCAACATACAAGCGATATACATTACTAGCGAACCACCCCGGCTCCGCACGGGTGCAATGCCGATACTAAATTCAAATTCACCCACCGGAAATTCAAGGGCATGAAAAAAGAGTGATGGAAGATAATTTTGTTCTATGGATGCTCCTTTTTCTCCCGCGGCTGGCGCCTCAGTTGGAATGTGAAAAATACTTTCTTCTTGCACATCTACAACATAAAATATTGGAATACAACATGGAATATTCAGAAATATCTCCTCGGTGCGCATCAAAGACCTAAGAAGCATCTATTTACCAAGTTTTAGCTTCCTAAGACTCACCAGTTCGGAAATACGGAGATGAATTAGTTAATAGTTATGTAATTGACTTTCGTATGTGAGTATAGATTTTATACTGTATAGTTTCACCTGACTAAGTAGCGATAGCTAATTTTCTGATTGTTTTTACCAAGCTTTGTTATTGAGATATACATTTTCAGAAAATAAAGCATATTTTGACTTTGACCTTATCGAGTTACATTTATAGTCTTTCAGAAAATATCTTCTTCTTCGTCTCTTTTTTCACGGTCTTTGCTTCCCTCCTATTGCATAACGGATGTTATGCACTAGTCCCTTCGTCCGGGGATGTAGTATGTCTTGCTTAACGTAAACTATGTCTTTATCTTGTTAATAGACACTAAGTCCACGTGAATTAAGTTCTGTTGCGTAATTGGAACTGTTGGCTTGAGTATCTGTGTTCTATTGATAAGGAGTAGGTGTTGGTGTAATCCCCTCCCCCTCGCTATTATAATTTAATACGGTTATACTCCATGAATTTGTATATAATTTTTATCATGGTAACATTCAAACTTCCCAGTTTTATAGACATGTTCAGAGGAGCTGTTATTCCTTTCTGTATGAGTTGATTACATACAGTGTGACCCATTTTTAATGGAAACACCCCTCTAAAATTTGAAGTTGTGAACCGATTTTGATAATTTTTTTTTGAAATGTCAAGTACCAAAAGGTCTACCTTGGGACAAAATTTGAAATGTTTATTAAAGTTTCAAGGCATACTACGATATTTTTTCTTAGTCGAAAATCAGGATTTTTTATTAGCGATTTTTTTATTGAAAAAATCACTGGATTCAGAGTGCCTCTAAACAGGTGTGACCAAAATTTCATGAAAAAATATTCATTATTAACAAAGTTATGACAA
>NW_019291432.1:66046-83568 GCF_000500325.1 Leptinotarsa decemlineata | reverse complement strand
AAATAAAACTTACTTTCAACACAAATATCACACAAAGTTTCTAGTACAACTGCCCTGTTTTCATAATGAAATAGATAAATTTAATATTTCTATAAAAACACATTTTGACATCTCTTATCAGTTAAGTATTTTCATGTTATCGCATTTGCTGTAAAGTGGCCGTGTCAGGTGACGCCAAATCACCTGGTTACCAACAAAAAGTATTGTTTGTTGTAAGTCACATCTGGTGTTCAATGTCGTGCATAATGCAGAATAATAGTGAGGAATTTTGTGTTCCTGACGATATTGAAGAGGCTGTAAATAGAGCTTCAATTGAATTGTTACCAAAAAAATTGGCTCAGTAGTACGACATCGCATATTCTAATGTTCTTAGCTAGTGTTGACTCAATTACGAAGGAAATTGCAGTGAAACCGTCTTCTTAGCCTATTTAGAAGAGAAATCAAAAAAATTGAACTCGTCAACTTTGTGGACAAGTTTTCAATGATAAAGTCGAGTGTGCTCGTTCTTGAAGCAAAATGAAAGAAAAATGAAACTTATATCAAAAACTCTTACTTTTGAACAAGTCCAGAGGTTTATAAATGAGGCGCCAGATGAAAAATATTTGATGAAAAAAGTTGCTACTATTTTCGGAATATATGGAGCCTGCCGGCGTGAAGAACTGTGTTATTTGTTGATAGAACACATTATATAATGGATAAATCATTGACTGTTCAAATTCCAAATACAAAAACGAAAATAGGTCGTTCTTTTTGCATTGTTGGAAAAAACATTGACTATTTTAATGAATACGTTGCATTACGCCCTTCTGTTATTAATCATCAACGTTTTTTTTCTGAAATACTCAAATTATTAATGCAATGCCAACCCAGTTGGTATAAACACGTTTGGGAAAATGCCCTCTACCATTGCTGGGTTTCTGAACCTCCCAGAACCAAAGGAATATACAGGTCACTGTTTCAAAAGGTCTTCTGCTTCTTTGTTATCAGAATCCGGAGCAAATATAACAGATATTAAGAAGCACGGAGGATGGAAGTCTACAACAGCAGCTGAGGGTAACATCGATCAATCTATTTCTTATAAAAATGCTATTGCTCTTCACTTCAAGAATTGAATGTTAATGCCCATGAAATTGTCAATTCAGATAGTTCAAATATATTACAAGGCTCTTCAACATCGCAAGATATTTATATCAGCAGTTGTTCTAATTGTACTTTTCATATGAATTTTCAAAAATGATAATAATAATGGAACTAATGTATTTAATACATTTGCAACAGAATTCAATTGTAACACTGTCATCCTCACTGGTATACATCGAGGTTTCGCCGTAAGACACTTGCCCTAAGGCTCTTCAGTACCAAATTAGATAACATTATAGAAAATACACACAATCCATTCATGAATTACGATTTTAAATGTCAGGGAATAAGCTTGATCTGCTTATGTCATCGATGACATCGTAATGACATTCATTCACCTATTTGATTTAATCCCAGCCAAGAGGAATCTTATTTGAATTGAAAGGGTTATATTTTTNTGTTTTTCGATTTAAAGATATATTTATATAATAACGGAACACTATTTGAGGTTAATAACTATATATGTATAGACACAGAAATATTATCAATACACTATTTTATGTATCTCTGTACGTGGCAAACTGGTAATGTAGTCATTTAATCGTTTTTTAAATTCATTTTGGTTTTTTGAACTTTTTATTTGATTGGGTAGCGAATTAAAAAATTTGAGGCTGAGGTAGCTGTAGCTTTTTTGTCCTACAACTTTGTTCATAAACGGCATTTTGAAGTTAAGTTGTTTTGTTCGAGTGTTGTATTCGTGTTCTATCCTGGGGTGTTTTTGTTTTGTTTTGAAGCATTTTATATTAGTAAGCAGAAAAAAAATAATAAAATATAAATAAAAACAAAAAAGTTAGGAATAACAAATAAAAAACATCAAGAAATTTCTATGTATTTTTTAACAGAACATGGAGTAAAAAACTGAAATGTCAACTATTTTGGAAATGTTTCAGATATTGTATTATCATAGATGTCCCAAGCTCTTCCCGAATCAAAGCAAAGTCAAAACAGGATATGAACCGGAGAGGAATCAACTCTCCATGCTTTAAAAAAATGTCAACAATATACGATGATGCCAAAAAAATTGAAAAATATACTAAGTGACAAAACAAAGTACACACCCATTTATATTGAAAATATTTCAATAATGTTCTGCATGTGTATTTATGTTGAGGTCAGTAAAAAGTCAGTAAAATTTCAGCCGTATCGGAAGCTGTCCTGACCAGTTTTTCAACTGTTTTTTTTGTGTGAGCATTTACCATTTCTCCAATTTTTATTTTTATTTGTGCTTTAACTGTAAAAGAGTTTATTGTAAACTGTTTCGTATTGTTAACACTATTCCTCGAATGCGAAGACTTCGTCGTATTCCTCAACTTAGTGATTTTGAGAGAGGACGAATTGTTGGCTTACGTGAGGCAGGTTTTTCAGTTAGAGAAACTTCATGTAGAACCAATCGATATTTGCGTACTAATCTAAGATGTTATCAGGCATGGACCCAAGAAGGCCAAGAACACCGAGCTAGGGGCACCGGTCGTCGCATGATCGCCGATTAAGACTATTGGCTTCTCCCCCCTCCCCCCATGCCCCCTCCCGGGTTGAGTGCCCCCAGCTATTTAGCGAGGAGAACCTACTACCCCACTCCATCCACCCCCGCTCTCCGAGCGGTCCTCAACTTACTGATGGGCACTTCAGAAAGACTGACAACNCACGATCATCCAATTTCTCTGAAAACTCACTCGTTTGCTTGTTATTATCTATCAAGTATGTAAGTAAAAAATTAATAAAATATTTTCAACATAAATGGGTAAGTATTTACCTTTCTTTGTCACTTAGTGTGTAACGAGGAAAAATATTTCCTAACAAGCTACTCTGCTGCATTTATAGATATCTTTGAGTAACTTTTTCAGCCACAATCTCTTCTTTCAGTTTATTGTTTTACCGGTTTTATGCTTCGAAATCAGTTTTCCCGATTGATAGTGGGTTTTCATAGGTCATACTTTTATTAATTTTTTTTGCCAGTGTTTCTCCATGTGCATGATTTCAGTTTCAGATTATTTGATGTTATTTTGGTGGATCCAAACTTACTCCACTATTCTATATTTGCCGAATTCATTTTACAAAGTCTTTCTCAATTCTTCTTTTTTCATCATTTTTCGTTGTTGCAGTTGTTGTAGTAATATCTTGTGGTCTTATTTTGAATTTCTGTCTTTTCGTTCCTCTCTTTCTCTTCATTTTTTCCTCTTTCTCATCTTTTTTCGTTTCTCTTTTCGTTTTCTTGCACAATGATAATGATAATGCATATTATCTAATGCATATCAACTAAAACTTTTCAGTTTCAGTTGATACTGAAACAGTTGAAACTGAAACTTTTCAGTTTCAGTTGATACGTCAAGAGACTGCGCTGTTGCAGTTGAAACGTTTGAAAACCAAACAAAACATTGACGCCAGCCGTTAAAGCCTACATTTCTATACAAATAATATTATCATTTTTTCCCTGAGACCTAAATAAAAGTATAGAGATAAACACAATATGTAAAGACACAGTTGAAAATATCACTATAGGTTATACAAATGAGATTAAATATGAGTAAAAATAGGTGTGAGATGAATAGAACAGCTAATATAAAATCGAGAATATCTATGATTCCAATTTGATGAGAAAGTTTCATCTGAAGAGTGAAATGCTGTTCCATACAATGAATCATTCACATTTGACTTTTTAATATCAAGAGGTAACCTGTCATATAACTTAATTAACAAGACTTGTAGTCCTTTTGACGTAATTGTTCATTTGGACCTGAAAGATTAAAAATTTTTCAAGTGCGTGGCCAGATACAATGATTTTTTGGTCTTCATTTTGAAATTTATCACTATGATTCAACGTAGGTGTCAGAAATCAAAATTGAAAGGTACACAATTCAAAATGTGCATAGACTAGTTCATGTGACTAGTCCGATAAGTTTTTTGCATGTATATACAGGTTGTAAATTAAGTATGTACCATAAATTCAACAGACGATTCTTAAGGTAATTTTAAAATGAAATATTCATATAAACATGGGTCCGCAAATCCTTCGTTCTCAAGAAACAGGGTGTTAAAATAAAAATAAAAATAAGTTATTCCTAAATATCTTAAATATCCTTTACCTAATTTTGTTGTAATTAGGCAATTATATTTATAACATTAAGAAGCTAATTTAGCTCGAACTTGATTCAATTTATTAAGTTCAGTGGCGTCTCTAGCGGGATTTTTGTCTCTTGAATTTTTTTCGTATCTTGCTTAGTTTTTAAGAAAAAAAGTCGACCTAATTGCATATCCCCGGACCTCACAAGGAATAATATGGGGAATTGAATGTTTCTTTTGGAGTGCAAAATTCAATGATGCAGCGGCTAGACTGTTGTATTGAAGCCGAAGGAAGCCATTTCCAACACTTAATTTAGTGCAATTCGTTATTCAATATTTGTAGTTATTGTTACATAATTAGTAATGAAAAATCGTTTAAATAATAATTTCCAAAAGAAACATTCAATTTCCCATATTATGGGTGAGGTGAGATCCAGGGTTTCTCTAGGTGAAAAGAAGACAGTATACGTTCAATAACTGTTCAGTACTATTATTTCTCGAACAGCTATCTTGCATATTAACGAAAGCTATATTTGCCTATCACAAGGATATGAGCAGACATATCATCTGCAAATTGCACAGTGAGATATCATTTAAGATGAGAAATAGGGTAGGCCCTAATACACTGCCCTGTGGAACACCCGTTCTGGTATAACGAGTTTTAGAGCGAGAAATTCCTGATTCAAGTTTTGATAGACTGTGATCTTCCTGTCAAGTAGGATTCAGTTCAATTCAGATTGGTACCGCGTACTACTAAATTACCCGGCATGTTTTTCATACATCGTTTTCAAAATTTCAATGGCATCTGGTGTTGCCTCCATTTTGTCCTGATTATTCCGCGATCACTACACTGAATACGATTCGATTGTTTCTCAGTGCCTCTAATTATTATTACGTCATTGTCACTCTATCGCTTGACTCTCGACAATTAGTTTTTATAGTGATTATTGGGCATACACAGACTGTCGGTATATTCCAATATGTTGTTGTTTAAAAAATCTCCTTCTAATTGCTCAATTAGATATTCCGATGAACGATAAAAACCCAACCAGTGTACTCGTACATAAAAACTAATGGATATCAGCATGTAATGATCATTATGTGTCTTTTGGATCTATTGTATTAACCATTACCGAGCTCTAATTCACTCGTCAGAAATGTTTGATTTACCTTTCTGACAGATAATACTGATATATTGACGTTCTTAACGCTCAATACATTGTTGGACAACATGTATGCAGCTTCTTTAAATTTCCTCCTGAACCAGTGTTCCTCCATGTGTATGATTGCAGTTTGGGACCACTCGATGTTATGTTGATGGGTCTATTTGCTGGTTTCTCCTCGCTGTCTGTGTTTCTTGTGCTCGGCAATGCGAACTTTCAATTGTCTCTTAGTTTCACCGATTTTTGATTATCCGCACTCGTAGGGTATCCGGTAAATGCAACTCTTGGAATCGCAGTCTGCGTTAGGTGACCTGGTTTTCGTGAGGTTGCTATGGATAGTGTTTCCGGATCTGAAGAAGGTTCTGATGTTGTATTTGGATCCAATTCTTCGTATCTTTTCCGATAATCCTCTGATGTAAGGAAGTGTAAGCACTGGTTGTGACGGCTTCTCTTCCTTTCGGGGCTCCTGCTGTCTTTTAGCCAAAGTCTGTTTCACCATCGCTTTGGGGTAGCCATTTTGTTGATGTCTAGTTCCTTCTCGAAACCTTCCTTCGTATTACAAAGTCCGAAAGCACGGTCTAATAGAGTTTTGATGATTCCTCTTTTAGTCGATTTATGGTGGTTGGATTCGTGGTTCAGATACTGTCCCGTGTGAGTGGGTTTTCATCATACAGATTTTTCACTCAGTGTCGGTCCTCTTCACCAGTACGTCTGAGAATGGTAATTCGTTGTGGACCTCCTTCTCCATTGGGAAAGTGATGGAAGGTCTTACGCTGTTGATGTTTTTCAGGAAGGCGTCTAGTTCAGTATTCTCATGGTTCCATATTATGAAGGTGTCGTCAACGTATCTCAACCAGACTCGGAGTTACTTGTGGGCTTCTTCAATGGTGAGAGTTTCAAACCACTCCATATATATGTTGTCTATAACTAATGAAAGTGGCGAAACCATTGGCAGTTCCTCATCTTGTGTGAATAATTCGTCCTTTAGTTGGAAATAACAGTTTCGCACACAGCATCCTAGTAATTCCATAATTACTTCTATAGGTAAGTCCGTTCTATCTTCCAAGTCCCCGTCTTCGGATATCTTCCTCTGTATGATTTGAAGTGCTTCTTCAACCGGAACGTTAATCTAAAGGCTTTTCACGCCGAAACTGAAAAGATAAGAAGAATTGGGTCGAAGTACAACATCAGTACCTGCTTCAGATCCGGAAACACTATATGTAGCACCCTCACGAAAACCATGCCACCTAGCGCGGACTGTCTACCGCAGTAGTAGACAAAACGTCATGCATGAAAGCTGCAGACCCAAGGAATGGGAGTGAAATTGTAAATATGCTAAAAGAGATTTTTTCTCCGTGATGAAATACGACTGGTCCGAGCAATTTATTCCTGAACGCTACCAATGACAAACCAGCCTTGTTTCGTTTTGATTCGCTCATCCTGTACACATCGTAAACATTATTGAAATAACATTGTTTTTCAAAAATAAAAAAAATAATTGATTCGCAACCTTGTTTTCGTTGATTCACCCTGTATTATTCTAACTTCGAATTCAGGTTCACTTATGGCATGCGTTCGTTATTTAATTGTTGTATTGAAATTAACACATCAATTAATATGCTTGAACTCACCTGGCTGCTTGAATGTAGACGTGAATTCTAAGACGATTAGAAAAAAAGTAAGATGAATGATGAAGGAAGTCCATGGAACGTCCATATTGAACCGTTGCTGCAGCCGATCACATCTTCGGGATTGTTGTCTGCAATCAAAAGAAAACCATAGGTCAAATTCTGTGATAAACAATGACAACATTCTTATCCGTTGAGTCAAACACGATTTATCTAACCCAGTTAATAGTCCAGTCATTGAATGTTTTCCGCTCGAAATTCTATGAATTGATTCAAGTAAAAATTCCCGTCGAAAATCCTTTTGGAAGTTGGCTTTTGATGAAATTGGGTGAAGCTGTGGTATTTCGAAGACATCAAGGTGCTGATCAAATTTCATAATGAATGCAAGGTTGATAAAAGAGTTTTTGTGTTGATCACGGTTGAATTTTGTCTAATTATCATTTTCATAGTGGTTGAGTCACATACATTTTACAGATATTAATGATCTGAGCGACTTAATATTATAACATTTCCATAACAACTCAAGTCAGTCATTGAAAATTATTCTATGATCAGAATTCAAAAAATCACGTGCCTCCTCCATGGTCCAAACGACCCATTTTACGACCTTTCTGAAACACGATGGAATCCATCCCCGAACATGAACCTACATTGAAAAAAATTGGTTTGAAATTATACACCAATGACATATTTCATAATGTTATAGTCACTAATACTTGATGTACTTTATTACGAGCATAAAAATTATGTGTATACATGTGTATAGATTTGTCTTCAAGCATAGACTATTGACTAAAAAGAAAGTTTTTCTTTCTTATTCAGAGGAATCGGGCAAATTTCGGATATGCGGTTGGTTAGTACCGCGTCCACTAGATGAAGTGACATTTTTGATGTTCGCTCCAACTCAAGACGAGGAATGAAATACTCTGACTTTAGGTCGATGATGGTCACTATCTTGCACTGACGAGTGGCTAAGGAGCCCGAAACCAAGTCTGCAAGTGTGCCCGTTCCAAAATTGAAGGTAGACTCTTTCAGTTGAATTGCCAATTGCATATGCAGGAAATTTTCTGTGAAGATTCCTGCACTGACGCCTGTCGGATATAATCCAACGCTGTTTGTGGTATTAGCCAGTGGATTAGTTGTTTTCTGATATGCGTCAGTCCATTCAACCTACAGCGTAGGTATACTTCTGGTTTTATTCTGAATATTAGTTTAGGTAATTATGTGAATTTCCATTTTACATTGTACTTTTCATGGTATATGTGTAACATGATGCTTTTTTGTGTAAATTTACGTGTTACACTGGAATCGGCAGGTGTCTGAATGCACGCGCCTCGTAATCGTCTTATATATTAATATCGATAGTTGAAAGGATCAATAAAACAAATTTATTTTAGTTTTGTTTGGAATTCAAATTTATTTTATTTTTCACATAAAAATCAACTTGAAAAAAGTATAAATAATACATACCGAGAATAAAATCATATCTATAATAAAATCATAATATAATTTCACTGTGAAATTCCTCGAGATTATGGAATGCTTCTTTGAGTAAAGCTTCTTTCATTGTTTTCTGGATTTTTAATAAATTTTCTCATTTCTGATTTTGGAGGGTACGTACTCATATATTTTTTTTGCTCTCATAAATCAGAGAGTATTTTGTCAAAGTAGATTTCGGAATAGGAAGTGGTATTTTATTTTCCGATATTTGCCTTGTAAAAATATTTCAGTTGACTGCTTGATTTTGGGGTATCAACTGTATTAGACATACGGACTCTAGAATAAAAATGCAGGTGGGGGTTAAAATGCCCTTGCTGATAAATAATGGTCTACAGCAGGGGTCCACAAGTAGTTTTAGGTAGGGTCCGGAGACTGTGGGAACATTTTGACAAGGTCCACAAAAAAAACAACTGATAAAAGTTAAGTGCTACCTATGTATTATTTTGGTTTCAAATCAAATCCTGAATTATAAAACACAAGACCTAATTAATGTGAGAAATTACACCGACGGTCTTGAGCCAGTTTTTTATAGTTTGGTTCTCGAGAGGAACAGCAAATTCGAAGTGTGTCTTCTAGGTGAGCGTCTGTTAATCTCGAACGATATTTGTTTTTCAAAAAACTCATCTTTGAGAAATATGTTTCACATACGTTTGTCCAGCCAAACATAATGGTCATTTATAGCTAGTTTCTTGCAATTTTCATATTTTCCTGGGACATGTTTGGTTTCAGTGGATGCCGTTTTATACATTTGCAAAGACACATCTTCTTGCAAATCAAAATCAATTATTCCTATTTGAAGTGATGCCTTTGATAGATTGAACAACTTGGCAGACACATTTGTCCATTCTGCTGCTACATCAACTTCAAATGGCGATTAAAGAAACAGGGATAGTTTGCTCATTCCTGCAAAGTCTTGGAATCTTGTAGCAAATTCCTTCCTAAGATGGGCCAGAAATTTCATAAACACTGCAATGTCTTCTTCAGACTTTTATATTCAAGAATTGTCGGAAAATTAATAAATTCTTGTTTTGCAATATCTTTTTCAGAGATATCCAGCTTGCGACGAAAAGCAGACAAGCTTTGTATCAGATCACATGTTCATTTTTCATTTCCTTGTAATTCTGTGTATCTTTTAGAAAAGCCACGACCAGCATATTACGCCTGTTTGTTATGAACTCAAGGTGCTTTCTGGCTCCCTCCGTATCTAAGTTTTTATCAGCCTGAAACGTTCAATAACTTGACCTTTACTTTACAGGGAATATTTTGAGGGGATGAGTTACACGAAAATTTAATTATGCGTGCAGAGTGTCCCTCTAGTTAGCATGCAACCTGGGGCTAACCGCCTTTGACAACTTCGCTGGTTTCTCGATGATTGAGGGTGAATCGTTTCTTGGGCTCCCCTCCGTGAATAAGTTAGTTTTTCGTGTTGAAATAGTGTAATACCGAATCAATTTTCGCCCCCACATGCGTTTATATTGGGAAAGTGAGTCTGTCCCTTGTCTTTGTGTAGCGGATAATTTTAATGACTTTTAATGGCATATCAATAGCGACAAACATAAATTTATTGCTTACCCTTGAATTATTTCCCTTAATAGTATTACTGGTTAATTTCAAATTGAAATAATAATAATAATCGGTCGGAACTGTCGGGAAAGAACAAAGTTACTGCAACAAATATGCTTGCCGTTCCAATCGTACTCTACTCGTTTGGAGTAGTGAAGTGGACCCGGGAGGAGCTGTATCAACTCGACGTAAAGACCCGAAAAATGATGCATCTCTATAGGATTTTGCATCCCAAATCGTCCGTTGTACTTCCCCCAACAACAGGGAGGCTGTGGACTTTTGAGTTTGGAGTGTCTACATGATAGAATGGTAGTACAGCCTGTTAAGTCAGGTCCTTCTCTGCACGGTCCGTGACCATTATAGAGCAGGAATTGGAGCACTTATCTTTAGGGCAGCTGCCCGAGCAGCTGATGAACTCGGTATAGTTTTCGACACTGAACGAGGTGACCACAACTCTGTCACCGAGTTGAAACCCGTTCAGGTAAAAGCTCATATATAAGTCGCAGAGATAACCTCACTTCTGCGTAAACACAAGAATAAGCCAATGCATGGGGTCTTCTTCAATAACATTGGAGATTTTTTCAGGTCGAGTGGGCTGAAGTCGGAAACTAAGGGGTTCATTATGACTTGCCAGGATGGTCTCTTCAACACCTTAGTCTACCGCAGTCGCGTGATGGGTAAAGAGGTTCCTGACACAAGGTGCAGGGCCTGCCGCGAGACGCCCGAGACCTTAATGCACTTGCTACTAGCATATGCGGTCTCAGCCTATATCCATCGACATAACGCGGCCCTTAGAGTACTATTATACCATCTACGGCACTCTTACGGTATTGACGAGACACTAGTGTTGCCCTACACTCCGAGGGATATTGAATCCGTTATGGAGAACGAGAAGTGCCGAATTTATCGAAACAATTCGTTCCCCACCCTAAGGCTCATACTAGCTAATAAGCATGATGTAGTCCTTCTCGACCACCAGAGCAAGAGGATATTTGTCGTGGAGTTTTCAGTTCCTGGCGAGACAAATATCGTCAGAAAAGAGGAGGAAAAACGGATAAAATATCGAATCTTAAAATCATACCGCCTGCCGCACTAAGGCAGAAATCTTAGCCAGATGCAGATGCAGAAGCCTGTCATTCTTGGCTCACTGCGATTGCTCAGGGCACACGGTCCTCGGACCCAATGATCACTTATCCCACGGTGTAGGGAGTGGTCGTTGGTTGATAAAGCTGGCGCGCCCTCCCGAATGTATCGGGGCTTCGGGGGATAGGGCCTGAAAACCGCATACTTCGGTAAAAAAAATAATGATAACTTCATTCACAACGTATACAGATTAGAGTACAATTAAAACAAAATATGTGAACAAAGTGGTTTGGCGATAAGAGCAGAGCTCTTGTTTCGCAAGAAGTTATAAATAATATGTAAGTATATAAATATTTCTAAAAAAGTAAGTATGACGTTCATGGAGTACAAACTACGAAACGTTTTGTTACATTTTGTGAATTTGATGTTGTAGTTAAACAAATTATATTCCAACTTGGGGTGAAATAGGCCGACTAAATACTAGACAAACAAACAATAAGAAAAATAGATAAAACACGTATAGAATAGATATTACACGTTCTATAAGAATAAAATAATACAACAACTTTGAGATAAATTTGACTAAGACTAACTTATTTCACTCTAAGAGATTTTTGAAAAAATGTCTATCTTTTTCGAAAATGTGTTTTTATTTTTGGTTTTTTGTTTTTTGAATATTGGTTTGGAATAAGAATTTTTAATTTTATCAGGTACCTAAAGTGTTATATGATTTAATTGCCATGAAAGAATATGCTCTTTGTGAAATTGAGTAAGATAGGATAGGTTAGTTAGTCGCGATGTCGTGTGTTATAGTCGTGGTTTCGTGATGATGTTTTATTTTTGCTGAAATGATACTTCACGTTTGTACAATAGTAATATAATTGTCTCATATCCATAATTTCTTACTCTTTGTACAGTAGATCTGATGAGAAACGCGAATTTCTAGACATGATCAACCTTTCACTAGTTCGGACTTCCATTGTCTACTATATAAAATGATTTGAAATCCCTGAAACAAGTAAAAAAGAATAATTAAAAAAGAATAGTTGAAAATAACAATTATATTAAGCAACAATAAACCTGAAATGCAATGATAGTGAAATAACCTACAAGTAAAAATATAATAATTGAATAAATAAAAATTAAAGGAATGCAAAAAGAAAATAATAAAAAATAAAAAAGTGTAGAGATTCCAAGTCACGTTAGTTCCCGACGTTTCGATTGTTGGTATCTACAATCGTCTTCGGGTGACCACCCGAATAGCTTGTTAACGGTAAAACAGATCCCGAAACAAACATCTTTCATATGACGGTCATAAATACATAACTTATGAGTCGTTTCATAGAGAGTCTAAATAGTTTATATTTTTACATTCTTGAATATATATTTAAAATAACATCATTTTGGACTACTGATTTTTTCCATCTTCAAATATTTGTTTATTCTCTGTTTATGATAATGCGAAAAAAATTATTTTTCTACCGTTTTTGATTCATCAGCACGGATTCTTATTGATTGAAACAATACGTATTTCCATTGCCTTAAAAAAGTAATCTAATATGGAACATACTTATTATGTTCAATGATTTACCAAATATGTTGATAACGATAAAAATGTATATATAATGTAGCATAACAAACGTCATCGAGATGACGATTTTGAATACATCATTTATGAATCTTTTTTGTGATCATCTCATTACGAACACAATTGTTTGGAATTATTTTGGTCTTTGATCATCTGACATATATTCTGCAAATACAGTATTTACCGGGAAAAGTTCTTTGGAGACTGAGATAAAACAGAGTGTTTTCTTACTTTCGTATCTCATTTTTTATTATTACAATTGGTATATTCGTATCCAAAGAAGGGCTGAAAAATCATTCTTCGAATCAGCTTTCCCGTTATCATCCCGGCACACCCGCAATAAACCCAAACCAAACAACAATAAGGAGAAACTCGAATAATTTCAATTGAATAAAAATCCTCCCGCCGCAAATTTGGCAACATCCGTACGCTATTGCTCTGCCCGAGACGTCGACGAGCGCCGTCGTTACGCGCCCTGTATTTTTTACTTTGATCATGATAAAGGACCTTCCTCGGCGATGGCTTGGGAAGCCGCAATAGTCGCGTCAATGAAGACTTTTTTGAAAGTCTTCAGAAATAGCTCAGATTTTGATAATCGAATGGAAGGAAATTCATGGAGAGATCACTCAAAAATTCAAACCGCAGACACGTGTTTTTTGTTTTCTAGGCGTCATCAGTATATATGCAAAGATGACACTTCGTTACAGGAAACAATACAAACGCAACGGAGTTATCAATGAAAGCTAACTGCACTTTCAATATATGCGGGTTTGTTTTTCCGAGTGTTTATTTGGATATTCCGTCATCTGTGAAAATCTACACCATAATTCATGAAACTGTTTACCTAAACCAATCCATTCCAACCATTTTGGACTTCATCTCCAAGGCTGGTTTATTCATCATTTACTTCACTAGTTCCGGAGGCATCATCATCCTGCCCAACTGAATTCTGTTATACCCAGATCTATCAGACTCACTCACTATCATAATGAATCCAAAAAACTAGACGAACTCAAATCTGCTCTTCACTAAATTGAATAGGTATACAGACTCCCAAATCCTAAAATCCTTCAAACTCCAACAAACGCATATTACACGTCCCAAATAGTTCGATGGCCAGACTGACAATCCAAATCCTTTTCTTTGGAATATTCAATTTTAACAATTTAAACTAAATTCTGAAGACGTACGACATAAAAACAATAGCTAACAATCAAATTTTCACTCTCTCACGAATACCTGAAGACACAATACCCGATGCAGCACAGGTCATATATGAACTGACCAACAGACAAGTCTCCAACAGAGCATATAGCTAGCTGTCCGTAAATCAACATAACTTGCGACAAAAATCTAAACTTTGTTATAGCCACTATCAATGAAACAGAAAATACTTCTATCTATTTCTATCGGAAGACATCCAAACTGTCTTTCATTGGTACAGGGAACAGTACTCGGTCTTATCCTTCTTCTATATATATACCAAATATTGCTTGAGACATGAGACACATGAGACATGACGATATATTTTTTTAAACGTCTGCCCTCGACAGAAGATAAGTAGATTTGAAAACTTATGCAGATGACCTTATCCACGTTGGGAAGGGTAGCTTACAATATCCTCCAAAGCACGATGGACGTTGACATCTATCTGCTTCCTGAGGAAGCAGATAGATGTCAGTCAACCCCAGCACCAGAAGAAGAAAATTTGAAGATTTAATGCCACTTTCCCTCAAAGGTGAGGTCATTCCATTTGGAACGGAGGTTCCTCGATAAAAAACTCACCTGGAACGCTCACTCCATTGGATTTATGTGACGATTATCAGACCAATGATCACTTATTGTGCAATTGCCTGATGGCCGAAGGCTTTACAGAAAACGGCTCATGCGAAGCTCTCTAGCTCACAGAGACAGGTCTGGCTATCAGTGGTGCCATCAGTACCACACTGTTTGCGGCCATGGAGATCCTTCTAGATCTACCTCCTCTCCACATTTTTCTAGAGAGAGAGAGAGGCTAGATGGACTGCATATAGACTTGTGCACATTGCTAATTGCACAATTTAATGCAGAGTGCAACAGACTTTATGACTCCAACTGTCAACTACGAACTGCCTTATAAAGTACTGTTCCCAAGTAGAGATGACTGGATCCTCCAGGAGAAGAAAATATTAAGAGCAGATAGTTGTTGGTTCACAGATGAATCCAAAAAACCTTCACGTTCTGGTGCAGGTGTTTTCAGTCGCAGGCTCAGGAAAGAGATATCAACTCGCCTAGGAAACTATGCGACTATGTTTCAAGCGGAATTTCACGCTATTGAATTGTGCCCAAAGAGATTGGAAGAATCCAACCTCAATATTCTCGGACATTCAAGCGGCGTTGGAAGCTCTTGGCTCCTACCAAGCAACGTACAAACTGGTAGCAAATTGCCAGTAGGAAGACTTAACAGATTGTCTCTGGTCTGGATCACTTGCCATACCGGCCTGTAAGGCAATGATGCTGCTGACTTCCTTGCAAAGGAGGGTGCTGCAATAAATCCTTGCGGCTTGTGGTGGAGGGTCGAATAGACTCACTCATTTTGGACGTAACCTAACCTATACAGCCATATTTCTTTAATGGACAAGGTGACGAGTCCTGAGCTAAACCTGCTCCGCTGAAGCAATTTTCTGTTCTTTTCATATCGATCGTATGCCATTATTAAAAATTCCTCCCTAAAAACACAAAAATTACTCTATGTGACATCTTTGAACTATGCAGATGTACACTATGGACTAAGCCTAACAATTAGGAACAAGAAAAGACTCCAAAAGATTCAAAACTACTACCTTCGCCTTATTCATGGGGTACGTAGAAGGAACAGAATCTCATCAAAGCTTTCAGAAACTTGTTGGCTCAATATGGAAAACCGAAGGTCGTTACACTCAGCGTGTTTCTATCATAAGGTTATCTGCAATAAAATCTATATAATAAATTTACTTTTCGGAATGACGTACACAACTTGAATGTAAGGCATGAAGGGTTATTAACTCCTCCGATACACACAAAGGATCATTTACGTATCAGATATGCAACGTTTACAATAAACTTCCCCCTCATTTGAAACATTTCAAAATAGGTATTTTTAGGCAAAAATTGACCTACTAGGTAAACAAACTTAAATACTCAATAGTTTATCCATATGTATATTTTTGTTGTTGTTATTGGAATGCTGATTGATATCAGATGTATAATGTATTACTTTTTCTATTTTTTTGTTTGTATTTTTTTTATTTTTTTTGTTGCCAGTTCTCGTAGCTGGCTGTTGAGGTTAAGTGGTAGAACAAACATGTAGTGTTCTACTCTGCAGTTTAGAATTTCACCTTTTGGATGTATATTGTATTTCACCCAATAAAGACCATTATTATTATTACATTAACAAAACTTGTGAGTGTTTGTGCATAATATGTTTAAGTACTATTTCATGACATAAGAACACAATAATAGGTACATGTTCTCAAAAGTGTTTAATGATGAATATTGTACTAAACTTTTCTGAGAACTCCTGAAGATTGTGTGTTTAACGTAAACATTGACGCGACTATAATACTCGAGTGGATTCATAAACTCTTGAAATGAGTTCTGGATTTGGTTTTTATTATATTATGTCAACAAAGGATTCTGCTCCATACGTATTTTCATGAATATATTCATTGATTTCAATTGCATATTTCTTGGCTTTCGCCGCGGCGCAAAGATGTTCTTTCCCTCGCCAAAGCCGATTTTCTCGATTGAGCGCACACACTCTTCGAATTAGGCTCATATTTCGGTTCATTAGTACGTGAAAGCTACCGGCTTTTGGAACTGGAAGAATTCTGTATCGAACCCAGTCGATTTGTGTCGGTAACAAGTCGCAGAATGGAATTTGGATCGGGAATATGCTAAGATCGGTTTATATTGGCCTCTTGGGGTTGTCAGCAGTTCGTTTGAATTCAATATTCAGCTTTGCTTTACAACAGATTCATCAGTGGCTCTCGTTCATTCATAAATCGATCGCTTCAAAAACACTTCATTAAGTTTCTTCGAAAGCTTGTGATAATTCCTCTTCCATATTCTCTGTTTCACTATCACTGTCGTCATTTAAGTCAATAATGAATTTATTTCCACCAATAATATGGAACTGTCTAATGTCCATATAGTCTTTTTCAACTAAAATTACTTTTTCAATCCTTTTCTGCCAGTCTTCTTCGGTAATATTAGATACTTCTTCTTTAATTAGCTCTATTACCTTCTTATAAAATTTTGGAAAATTATTTTTACGCCTGATGCTTTGTTTCAATTTTCCCCAAATTAACTCGGGAAATCCTTGCGGGTACCGCCCCTCAAAAATTGGGGGACAGTCTCAGTATGGTGTGTCCATACTTTTCATATTCATGTCTATACTCAAGGGCATACAATTTTTCAAATGGTTTTGTCTGTGAAACTTCAAGTAGTTGGTTTTTGGTATAGTAATCTTCAAAATACTTTGAATTTCATCTTTTCTCGAATTTTTATTCGGTACTTAGGATCAATGTGTTTTCGAACCATTTCTTGAAAATATTAGCTTCCATGTTCTTATGAAAGTCAACATTTCAGTCCTCAAGTTTTTTCCAAATAATTTCAAAGAATTTGGAACCCATCCTTTACTTCCTCCGCAATGCACAATGATTATGCGCAATCCTTTGTTTGCAGGCATGTTAGGCGTACACATTCTCGAACCATCAGTCCACCCTTTTGTAATGTGTCGTGAGAGTCATACCAAGTTTCGTCCAAATAGAAAATTTG